>JANHAO010010254.1:0-17799 GCA_026873985.1 Saraca asoca
GTTTTTGAAAACAGGTTGCCAAACAGATTTTTTTGTTTTTGTAGAACAGAAAAACAAAAAAACAGTTTTTAAAAACAAAAAAACTACCTGCCAAACAGGCCCTTGATTTTTCTAACTGTAAATTGCCAAGTAGCTGCTGCACTCCTGGTTGGTTTATGTGTGTCAAGCATGTGGTTACTCTTTCATCATATCTTAATATGGTGTTTCTTTTTAATGTTTTATGATATTTGACAAGGAAATTATCATATTTTTCAGAGAGAGTCAAACTATCAACACCAGTTGTTGAGATTACCAAAAATAACAGTTTGCATCTATGTTCAAGGATTGATATAGCAGAATAGAATGAGAGAATTCCCCCTTGTGACTGGCAAAGAAATTAGCTCAGTTGAATTTGTATCTAAAAAAGTTTGGGACATGCATCTCTACATGGTTTAGTGTTTTTTTTTTCTTTTTTAATATTCATTTCCTTCTTTGATACATGTTTAGTTTTCAAACAGGAATTAATGGAGAAAATGAAAATGCCATCAGATGCTGATTTGATGAAAATTGCAATAGGTGATTTGAATAATTTATCTATATCTTCGGAAGATCGGTACCGTGCTCTACAGGAACTTCTAGAACTTGTTGAGCCAATAGATAATGCAAATGGTAGGTGTATTTATATTTCTCATAAGCCATATTGTTATGTTTTACCAACTTAGATGCATAGATGCATGGCACCTGCCTCTTATGCTAGGGATATTATGAAGATCTGGCAATGTCTTACTTTCTTTGTTTCTGATCATCCCAAATATTGTCTCTCTATGCAATGTGTATCCATTTTGTGATTTTATGGTCAACTATGGTAATGAACATGGATTTTTTATTTTATTTTTATAGAAAATGAATGTGAAATTTTTGCTTCAGTTTCCTCCATTCAGCCCTTGATTTGTGTTTTCTTCCTTGGTTACTAATGTATAATGCTTTAAAATATGATTATTATATTTCTTGAGATGAACTTGATGCATACATTTCAACAGTAACTCTTAGCTACTGATGTGTGCCTGGTACATTGGAGACTCTCCCAACATGCTTTTGTAATCTATGGTTGAAATTTGTCAACAATGGCTCTCACTGAATTTGCAGTTATGCTATTTTTACAAACTTTTGTCCACAACTATTACAATTCCTTTGGTGTCAGCATCTAAGTGCCATTGGTCCCACTTTAACATTTTTGTCAAATTCCCAAATTCATGAATCATGTCTATTTCCTACTACTTGTCTCTTGAAAAAAGAGTTAAAAAAAAAAGTCATTACCATTAATCTTTATAGGCAAAAAGGTTAGGAGCAGGGTTCAAGATCATGCTTCAGAATTTAACCTGTGGTTTGGTTTTCGATACACCTTCTGGATTTTATCTTTCTTCTCATTTTAGCTATTGCTCACAGGTAATTAGTTTTTATGAGATCTCTCTTTTTTTTTTTTTTTGAAAATTTTTTTCTGATGAGCTTAAGCATTGGAATTTGGCAGAGACTAAAAGGGGGCTCACACAAACTATAAATAATTTGTAAAAAAAAAAAATTGCTAATTTGTTTTGATATAGTGGTAATGATATTTGTGTCCATTACCAGAAGACGTTAATTAAGATCTTTTATTGTCTGCTTCAGTTTGCTCAAGTTATAAATTTGCTTTTTCCAAGTCCAATAGCGTAGTTCTTATAGAGGTTATGATATCTGTCAGATTTGAACAAACTAGGGGGACTGTTTGTGGTAACAAAAGAGCTCAATAACTCAGATCCTGGTATAAGGACAATTGCTGCATGGATCCTTGGGAAAGCCAGTCAAAATAATCCGGTGGTGCAGCAACAGGTACACTTTGTCTTGTGATGAAAGGAAATTTCGGAACTCAAGCTATTATATGAGAGGCTAAGCAATATATAATTATATATACATAAGCTTGCCATATTTCATATGTTGCAGATCTTGGAACTTGGAGTGCTCTCAAAGCTGGTGAAGATGGTAAAATCCAATTGTGTGGAAGAAGCTAACAAAGCATTATATGCTATTTCAGCTTTGATAAGGAGTAATTTAACTAGTCAAGAATTGTTCTATGCTGAAGCTGGAAATTTGATGCTTCAGGTGACCTACTTTAACTTGTTACTGTAAGGGAACTCCTTTGCAGAATCGATAATTGACACTAACAGCTTTTAGGATATTTTGAGGAATGCAAGTGTTGATATCAGATTGAAGAAGAAGGCTGTGCTTCTTTTGGCTGATCTAGCAGAGTTTCAGTTGGTAAATGTAGACAGAGCTGAACTGCCTTTCTTCAGTGACAAGGATCTGATCAAGTCTGTGGTTGATCTAACAGCATCAACTGACCTTGATCTCCAGGAGAAGGTCCCTTCTTTACAATGTGACTTTTTTTTTTCTTATTTCTTTTTTAAGATGAAAAGATCTGTTTTCTGTTGTATGCTTTATTTGTTTAATTTAAATGTCATTGGTAATACTGTTGCCTGTGAGTTATGGCCATGCTTCTGTAATTTGATTTTTTTGATAGCTTCACTTTAGTAACTTATCTGTCCTCTCTCAATTTGCCAATGACTAACTTTAGTGGGAGGCCAAACAATACTACTGAAAGCAAATGGAGGAACTTGCATAGATTTATATTATATACGAGGGCTTGAAATCAGCACAATAAAAGTTGTGGATTGCAATGAGAACTATTTATATGGGGGATCTTTGTCTTTGTCATTTCTCATGTATTCACAATAAAAATGTTTGCAGAAGTATATTTCTGATTTTGTGCACATAAGATTTATGGAACATATTTTGAATGTTGTCTTGTGTACCTTTTGTCTGTCTTTGTTTACACTACCTTTTCCCTTTGGCTGTTCAATTATTGGGCCTGACTTTTGAAATTGCTTCTGAAATGTAATAAGCAGGCTCTTGATGCAATCAGGAGACTCTTGCAGCTCAGGACCACTGAAGCTCTGGTTTTCAAGAACTTTTGTGCTTTAGGTGATGCATTAAATAGAATGAGGAAGTTACTCCTTGATTTGATGGAAGATGAGCATCAGAGAGATTATGTGAGGGATGTGGAAAGCCAGCGCAGGGAAGTAGAATACATTTTCCATAAGAAGCTGGCAGAGGCATGAGTTGATTCCCTATTCTCCCTATTTCACGTGGTAGGACAATGATACAGATGGTTACAATTAAGGAAATATTAATTAGTTATTTTTAGTTGCTGTTTTTATTTTCTGAGCAATATGCCCCCTTTCATCTTGTAATAGTTTTAGCATGTGCTGATGGTGTGAGGGCTTACTTTTCCTTCCGTTAGATTCTATAAGGTGGCATATCTGTAAGAAGATATAGAGAGAAATGTTAATGAAATTATAGAGCCAACCTAAATTACCTTCTACATGCTTGTTTGTTACGTTTCCAATCAGTTATATAGATGATACTTTGAAAAATGTCATTGAAATTGCAGGCCAACTAGTGGGTTGAGCACCCTTTTATCTAAATTACCTTCTTTATTCTTGTTTTTCTTTCCAGGCCATTCGCATGTATCAATTGGTGTAAGAACTTTGTTTTGATTGCTGTCTGCTGTTGTGAGAGTATAGATGGAACAACGAATTGAAGCCTAATTTGCCATGATTCAAAGTCAACAAAAAACCACTAATTTAAGGATTTGCCGACTCGTGGACAAGATGGGAGGAGTACGGCAATCTATCCTTCAAATTGCTAAAATTATAGGGTTATAGGACACGGGGTTGATCGGGTACCAAAGGGAAAATGAGGCATAAGAGAGCTGCAGGCCAGGGAAGGGAAAATCTGCTGGACGAATGAGTCGAATTTAAGTCTCTAAGCTCATTGGATGGATCTCAACTGAACCTGCACCAATTTGATGGATGGGTTTAGGACTTGGAAGAGTATGGTGGAGCATATTTTTGGGCTTGAAGAAGCTTGGAGGGTACAGCTTATCTATGGTAGTAGCATTACACCTTTACTAGTGGTAACGAAAATCTCTTAGAAAAAGCTTATGCTAGATATGACTTTAAGCGTGTGTTTGATATCAGTTATATTTTTTTATTCATGAGAAAGTGAGATGAAAATAAAAGTTTCTCATGTTTGGTACAAGAGATAAAAAATCATTCCCAGGCATAAAAGATGTTTAGGAATAAAATTTGTGAAGGACGGGGGGGAAAGAAATATTCTCAGACATAAAAGATTCTCAGAAATAGAACATTTCTGGAAATAGAACATTCCATGAATCAAACATATCCTAAGGTTTGATGAAGGTTTCTATGTGGTTCCTTTAGCTTAGTTGACAAAACTAAAGCAAGCAGGGTTTCTGCTTGGGTATATGGAAAATTTTGATGAACTAGCTCCAAGAGCTTGGCTTCTTGAAGCCTAGACACTTAGTTGTTTCCTGGGAGGCTTACAAGAAGCCTTGGGGAAAGCTATTAGAGTTGAAAAGGCAGACAATTAATGAGATTGTGCTTTGGCCAAGTTAAAGGATCAAAGGTACCATATTTTAGAATTCACTCCTAAGACCCCTACCTTCTCTAAACCTCCTCCCATCCTATGACCACCTATGAATACATGCTATTGTCAAGGAGGTATCTAAAGTACAAATGTAATTTTGCTATTTACACTTACGAAGCTAGGATTTATTTCAATAGCATTATGGAAGAAGTTCTCGCTAAGTGAGAGTTTCTTTGTCTTCAAGTGAGAGTTTCACCTTTACTTTTCCATTTTTTTTGTTTCCCACTCAACGTAGTAGACATGTTCCCCAACATGCAACCACAGTTCTATTAAATACTTTGCTTGTAGTAAAGTTAATTAATGTTAGATTCCTCTGCTCCTTTTAGTTATTTCCACCTTGTAGTGAATGAATTTAATTGATGTTGCTTTTTGATTGCTTTGCATGTTTGTGTTCAGCTATTCTTCTTTGAGATAGTTTGCTTTTCCTTTGATTTTGGTTGGGACTACCTTCTATTATTATGTCGTGTTACAAAGTGATGGGGTGGACTGATAGTAGTAATGAGTCTAACGTGGATTTGGGCGTCTTAAATGAGGATACACTGGAGGCAACATTTACTAGGGCTAAGCATGGCCCAATTGTAACTCAGAATCCACAAAGGTTGAGTTGGGATCATTGTCTTATTGAAATATTTGGTAGATGAGTGGGATATTCCCTCAAGAAGGGTTCAAACAATACTAAGGATTGCTTGGCGATTGTGTGATTCCTTTCATGTTAGGGGACAAAATGGCAAATTTTGTGTTCTTTTTTTCAAAATCAAAAGGATAAGAGTTATGTGCATGCAAATGGTCATTGGGCTGTACAAGGGGCATTAATGCATTTTACAAGCTAGAGGCCAAATCTGCGACTTTATAACTTATATGTTGACTCTATCCCTATTTGGGTACAGATTTGGGGACTCCCTCTTGATATTTAACAGTAGACTTTGCAACGTACCCAGTTGCTATGATTATTCTAGTGGAGTGGATAGATTGACCTTCTAGTTTTCTCAGGAATTTAAGATTTGTAAAGACAAGGGTACATATCAAACCGCAGGAACCTATGTTTATGGGATTCTTTTTAAAACTGGATGATGATACATATGTACGGTTGCAATGTAGATATGAGAGGCTCTTTAGATGGTGCTTTTCATGTGGGTGTATTGGACACAAGACTGATACCTATATATGAACCCCTCAACAGATTTCTGCAGCCATGCAAAGGCAACTAATTAAGGTGAGAATTACTTTTAATGTTAACATTGTAGTGGATATGAATCATGTTCATTTTGTAAATGATGTCAAAGCTTTTGCTAACCACCCTTTCCAGCGTACCACTCAAATTAATTTGAATCTTGAAAATGAGGAATTTATATACCATTCTTTTGATGTTAGAAAGGCTGATATCAATGAAAATCCTACTCTTTTTTTTTTCCTTCTAATGCACATTCAAACTCATACCCTTTATCACCTAGTGATCATGATCCTTCTGAGGATTTTCCAACACCCAATTGGCAAAAAAATAGATTAGAAGGATGAGCTAGATGGGGATGCTCTTTCCAATCAACTGTTTCTGAAACATGATCACAGTTTACAGGCTACTAGTAATGGAGTTGTTGAAGAGGATAATAGGGTAGTTGATCATCATTTATATGAGGTTAATGGAGAGACTACAATCTAGAATGATAGATACAATGACCTGGAAGCTCCAACCGTTGCTATGTTTCCGAGGACGATTATAGATTGGGATGTAATTATATTTTTAAGAAAAGTAATTCTGCTAGAAGGTACTTTGGGGTTAATTAATGCTAAAATGATGTATTTAGATCATGGGGGGAATATAGTAGGACTGCAGAATTGAGATCTTAGGCACTTCATTTTACTGTTCAAATGCAAAATAATGGGCAGAACTCGCCTTTTATGTCTGTTCGAGTAGAGAGACAAAAATGGGAAGGACATCTATTATTGGACAACCAGCAAACTTTTTTGGAAGATGGGTATAGTTTATGGTTACAAAGGCATAATGCTAATTCTATATAGTTGTATGAATGAGTGGCTACTCAGACTGATTCATTATTACAAGAGGTAGATGCCCTTATGACTTAGCCTATGCAAGTGGATGCAGAACCTATCCAAGTATGGGATCACAGGTTTGGACAGCAGGATTTAAGCAGGATGTAGGCTGAATGGATTGAAGATTTTTTGCCAACTCATCAGAGATTGGGGCTGGATGTTTAATATAATGGTTTGGGCTAGGCTTCTGTAGGCCTATTTCCAGCTAACGCTCAAGTGTTTTACAGGATACTTTTGTTTCAATAGACATTGATTTATATCCCTAGCATCAATGGACCTTATGTTTTGGAACCTCTAAACTAGTTTTTTTACCTTCCAGTTATGCCTATTCTGGTGTGTGTCTATTGTTCTTAATATTGTAACTAATACTAATATACATCATGCTTGATCAAACTCTTTGACAATCATTGAACTTAGTGATTCATTAGACAATGAGAATAGTGATCTATAAGTTATTCCTCAATTATCTTTATGTGCTCAAGTGAATTGTGGACAAAAAAAGAGATTGGAGGACTTGACTTTACATCAAAAAAGAGAAGTTAGGATTATAATGATGGTGGAGATTAAGGCCATTTACAAGTCATAAAAATAGACAATTTTTTTAATCAATGTAGCTATCGAGATAGTTATAACCAAGTGGAGGAAGGCATGGTGGAATCTTCAAATGCTAGGAACATTAAATTGGAGAACAATGTTAATGATTTTTTTGTCAAATTTATTAATTTACATATGGGGTTTAAGAAAGCTGTCTCACTATGGCTTCTTCAGGAACCATGAAAATATTAGCCTGGAAATGTAGAGGTTTGAGTTGTACCTTTATAGTTCAAAGATGCAAACATTTTTTTAGAAATCATGATCCCAACATGTTTTTTTTGTTGTTGAAACTTCGATCTCTTTTGATAAGACAATGACAAAGTTGGGCTTTAAAGCAGTGTGTGGGCTAAATGTTGAAGGCCATTGGGGAGGTTTTGCTTAGGCCTAGAAGGCAAATGTCAAGGTTGATCCAATTCAAGTGTGTCAGCATCGCATCTACTTGAAGGTGGATCAACTTGACTGTCAACTAATTTTCCTCACTTGGACATATGGACCTTCTAAGCCTTCAAACAGGAGACTTTTGTGGGATTTTATTTGCCAGACTAGTCAAGAACTATCCAAGCCATGGTTGTTGATAGGAGACTTAACCAAGTACTCTATAGTAAAGATAAATACAGCTCTTCTTCTGCTCTGACTAGAGTTGAACCTTTTGCAGATATGGATTTCCATAGTAGTCTGTTGGAATTAAAAACAGGGGGTGTAGTACATGTGGTCCAACAATTGGCAGGGTAAGGATGTTTTATGGGAAAAAACTGACATAAGTTGATGTAATGAAGAATGGTTACAATTTTAATCCCTACACGGAGCTTACAAACCTTCCCATTTTTGCTTCTGACTATGCTCCTATCATGGTTAATACAAATAGATTTCATTTATATGGGAAGCATGTTTTTCGATTTCAAAATATGTAGCTTTTAAATGGTTAGTGCTTTGATATAGTGAAGCAAACCTGGTCCACATAATTTTTTGGTTCCATAGCATTCCAATTAATTAATAAGTTAAAGATTAAAAATCATTTTATTATGTGAGATAAAGAATGTTTTGGTCAATTACAAAGTAAAATTTATCATTTACAAACTGAGCTATGATACAAACATCTCTTCTAATGGATAGTATGAAAGAAAAGGAGATAAAGAATCAATTTGAACATTTCCTCACCTGTCAAAAGATAAAATGGGCTTATAAGGCAAGACAACTATGTCTCATTAAGGGAGAAAGAAATACTCAATATTTTCATATGATGGTAAATAACAGAAGATTGAAAAGGAGAATTGGATGTGTTAAAGACAATCATGGGCTTTGGTTATCAGACAGGGAATATTACATAATGCAGTGGAATATTTCAAGCAATTATTCTCAGATAATTAGAACCTGAGTGATGATTCACAATGCAAATTCCTATTTTAAATAATCATCGCATTCACATGTTAGAACAACCTTTCAATGCAAAGGAGATAATGTAGACGGTATATAATTTGAGTCCAGATAAAGCTCCTAGACCAGATGGGTTTCTAGTGAGGTTTTATTAGTGTTTTTGGCATATTATAGGCATTGATGTCACTGATATGGTGTTATCTTTTCTCAACATAGTTAAAGGCTATCAAATAGACTTCCATTTGTTTAATTCCTAAAGGTAATGAACATGAGAATTTTGTTGATTTTAAGTCAATCAGCCTATGTAATGTCATATATAAATTCATTTCTAAGGCCTTGGCAGGTAGATTGCAATTTATCATGGATGAAATCATATTTTCCAGTCAGAATGCTTTTATTAAAGGTAAGATTATTTCAGATAATATCGTTTTAACAATTGAGATTTATCAATTCATAAGATCAAGCAAGAGTAAAAAAAAAACTTATTGGACAGCTCTGAAAATTGATTTTCAAAATATATATGATAGTTTACAATGGATCTTTATTTAAAACACATTGGGGAAAATGCAATTCCCTCATGGATTCAAATGATTATGGAATGCATTACCATAGTATCATATAAGGTTTTGGTGAATGGCTAACCAACTAATAGTTTCAATCCATCCAGGGGAATTAGACGGGGCGATCACATATCCCCCTACATATTTATTCTATGTGCCAATGTACTATTTGTTATGATTTTTCGAGCTCAACAGGATGACATTATTAATGGTATAAAGGGTAGCAGACATGCCCCTGTCATGTCCCATTTATTATATGTTAGTAATCTTATGTCGTTTTTCAAAGCTCAGATTGGCCAGGAAATTATTCGTAAGATAAGTAAGAAGTTGCAAGCTGGAAGTCTCGAGTGTTCTCTCAAGTTGGAAAATTTGTGTTATGTAAGACAGTTTTACAAAGCATATCCACTTGTCACCTGTCAACTGTAAAGCTTTTGAAAAAGGATCTTTAAAAGATTCAGGATATCATTAAAAGGTTTTAATGGGGTGATACAACTGATTAGGCCAAGTTCCATCTGATGGGGTGTGATAAAATGGCAACACCTAATCATCAGGGAGGCTTAGGTCTGGTTCAATTGGAATGGTTCCATGAGGTTGGCTAAACAAGTGTGGAAAGTAGTTTCAAAGCCTAATACACTATTAAGCCAAGTTATAGTGGCAAAATATGGAAGGAGTAATATAAAAGAGATAATTCTGCAGCATACTAGTCAGAGTTGAAGATGGAGGGATGTTCAATTAGTGGCTTCCCTAATTACAGGTAGATTGTTGGCAAACAGGTTCTAGGGATCAAGTGAGTTTGAGAAGTAAATATTGGTGGAAAAATGCTGGAGTCCTTCCTAGTATCATGTTTGTGGTTAAGGATTTACGGGTTGATAGCAAATGGATTGGGATAGGAGTACAGTTCTATCAATGTATAACAAGGAGGTTGTTCCAAAAGTTTTATGTACCCTGATTTCCAATTAAGGGGCCAATGATTGGTTGGCTTGGACAGAGTCTTCCCCGGGAAAATACTCTGTTAAAGTCTGTTAAAGCAAGTTACCAATTGATTTTTGCTGAAAGATCTGTAATATACAACCTTCAATCTTTCTTTGAAATCAACTATGGACTTTGCCTATTCTTGGAGAAGTTACTATATTTTTATAGAAATTAGAACATGACATTCTTCCTACAAAAACATATCTGTAATATAGACATCTGCTCGTTCCAATTGATTGTCTAATGTGTGGTGAGCATGAGAAGACCACCCAGCATTTGTTTCTTTCTTGTAATTTTGCTAGAGCCATTGGGTTTGATTCTCATCTATCATTATGGACAAGTTTATTTCTCCCTTAGATGTTAAGGATTGGATCCATACATGTCTGCAAGTTGGCAATAAATATCCGCTGGTTATCACATATCTTATTTATCCTATAGCCATTACACTCTATTTCATTTGGATGTAAGGAATAGGATTATTTTTCAAGAGGAGGTGCCGGACACTGAATATTCATTAAGAAAATGGGTGAAGGAATATATTCAAGTGAACAATAGCAATGGGGGTGCAACATTTGTGTCTCCTCTTCGGGTAGACAGGGGGTATATACCTCAATTTGCTGGGTCTGGATGCTGTGAAGATGGTTTATCTCAAGGTTTGTCACAAAAAATTAAGGGGATAAGTCAGACTTACATGTCCTGCAATTCTTGTGACCAATGGATGTTTTATCCAAGTTAGTAGTTATTAGTGTGATAAAGTGACAACCACAACAGGCTGCGTGTTTTTAGCTTTGAGGGAGTTGTTATCTAAACCACAAGATTGTTTGATAATTTATGTTTTCGTAACTAGGATGTTACGTTGCTGAATGCTTTTTGCAGGACTTCAGGTTTTCAGGCAGTCCAAGGGATGAGGATGGAGATTATCAATGTCTGACATGATGTTCAAATTTTGATACACAGGCAATAGTAGGTTCAAGTCTGTCATTTCACCAGATAGTCAGCAATGCACTGTTAGTGTTTTGGCTGCAAATTTCATAGCTTTTAAGCCTCCTAGTCCAAATAGCCAGTATTTCTCTCTTATTTAAGATTTTCTTTGTTAAGTGTAACAGAAAAAAATGTAATTTTGTTGTATTGTATACAACAATATCTTCTTCATGGATTTGTGATATGTAAAAGACTTTATTGTTAAAAAAATCAATATTGCCGATAAAATAATTGAAGCAAAACTTTTAATGAGGATAGTTTTCTTTATTTAGCGGAGAAATGTGATGCTTTATGCATATTCTTAAACCAATGGGTGAGCCTATTTTCATAACATTTTTGTCAATGACACATCTTTAACACAAAATTTTTATATAAATTAAATTATCCTTTAATTAAATAAGATAAAAATAATATTAATAATTAATAGTTATCATTTAATTTTTTTAAAAAATAAATGTCTAAAATTGTTCTATATCTTTGATGTGATCAACATAATTTATTATTGAAATCAAATATGACCTGTAAATCTTTTTTTTTTCTTTGCAATCATACTTTTATTTGTGGGCAATTATAATTAATTATGTTTTATAATTATAATTTTAGGCATTTTTTGATCTTGTTTTAACAAACATGTAGCTATAGATAAAGTATAGAAAATAACCAGAGAAAAGACATAACTCTATTGTAAAACAACTTGCATTAAGTTCAAATTTTCAGGAAATAGTACAAAGCTTATGCACAGGGTAGATGAATACTTGAACCACATTTCTAAAGATGTATGCTTAAATTTAATGTTTTCAAATTCTATATATAGATGCATCTCAGACACATTTAAATTTTAATCATTTGTATGCGTAGATTATTTGTGAATTACCATTTAGTCGGTATATATAAGTTGTTTTATATGTTAGTTGTAGTATATATGAGTTCCTAAAACATTTTTATCATTTTATTGATTTTAAAGAATACAATTTTATTAAAACTTGTGTTAAATATTTTTCTTAATATTTTAATTTGTGATTTAATTCAATCTACTAAATTTTGTTTATCTAATTTTTCATTTTTAATAATTGATTGTATTTTATTTTAATTAACGTGATTCTAGTTAATTAATTTAATTTTTATAGTAAAACGTGTCACATTAATTATTATAGAGTAATTTTAGATCATATTTAGTTTTGAAAGAATGAAATAAAACTTGTCATTTATAAATTTTTATTTTTTAATTTATTTAATTAAAGGATAGTTTAATACTATTGACGGTAAAATTCGATTTGTACAGGAGACTCGAACTTCTGCCAACAGGATGTGAGTTTCGGGAATCAATACTGCTTCTGAAGTGTTGTGAAAAGTGAGCCGAGAGGAAGAGAGGCGGTGGTTTTTAACGTAGTTCGGTTAAATCCGGACGGTACCGGACTCTACGTCTACGACGGAGATTTTATTGATATCGAGTAATTTGCAGGAGTTCTGCCTCTCTCCTCTTGTCCTCTCATCTTTCTAACAATGTAATCCTATTTATAGAGGGAGAAGGTTACATGCATTAATTATAAGCTACAGTTGTATCATATCAAATAAATGAGAAAAGACAATAAAAAGACCATATTCCGACTATAGGCTGTGGAAGTAGGCTTCTCAGGCCGGCTTGTAGGCTTAATGCCGTTACCGTGTCAAGTAAGATACTCTGATATCTCAAGCGAGAGTTCCTGGCCTTGGAGATGCCGTGAGGGTCGTTGTAACGAGGAAGCGGGTGCGAGTGGAGCGATCGACTATTGTGTCGAGTCGATCCCAGGCCTTTTATCGTTGGGTCGCGTTGTCGCTGGAATACTGTTTTGTGGACCATTCCTTGCAACGTCGTTGTATCGTGACGAGCGAGGCGAGGTGCCTGGAATTATTTTGTTGTTGCTGCCTTCCGCTAGCCGAAGCGAAGCCTCTCAAGAACTTTTGATTGAGGTGCGGGAACTGGCCTTCGTTTCTTCGGGAATTTGTTCTCGCGAGGCTATTTTTGTATACAACAAATACATTCAAATTTTTTATATTTAATGAGTTGTGAAATTAATAAAACTGGTTCTAAAAATGATTTTAGCCTAAATAGATTTATACTTATTGCTATTTTATAAAGAAACTGGTGAAGTTAATATTTAGTTTGAGTAGTATATTTTAATTGAAGCCATGTATAGATGTGATATTATCCAACAGGTACGAGAACCTGTGCTTTCCATTTTTAACAACTGGATGGCATGGTAATCAATTCATAAGCCATCAACCACTATAATATTACTTATGCCAACAGCATATTGAGATTTCACCGCATGGCCTATTGTATGTTATGCAACCTCTTTTGTTATTTGCAACGCAAAACTACATTTCTCGATATTCAAACCCAAAATCCTACCCTAATAATTACCTCATGTCCCGTGTCTAACAATCCATTTGAATTGAATCATTAACGAAGAAGGGATTGATAATAAATGATTTAATTAAAATTTTATATGGATCATAAATTGATTTATGATCATACATAAAAGATGAGATACATACTATCTATTTATTCATTTAACAATGATTGTTTTTTTATTTTTTTATTTTTATTATTTTTCTCACACTATAATTATATTTTGCTGTCATTATTAAAAATAATTTTTTACTTTCAAAATTATAAATTATATTTTAACTTCATTGTTAAAAAATAATTTTTTTATTAAATTCTAAATTATTTTCTACATATTACATATACAATATATATAAAAATGAAAATTGAACAAATGTGATATGAAATTGGTATTTCTTTAAAATTTGAAATATCTATAATACAAAAAATATACCTTATATGACATTGGCATTTCTTTAAAAGAAAAATTGAAAATTTGCTAAAACAAACAATTGACTACTAATATTTAAATAGAAAAAACCAAAGCTGAATATATTACATAAACAAATATTAATTAGCTCTTACGAAAATTTTCAACTATAAGTATCTTTCCAAAGATCAAAATTCTAAATATATTATTCTTTTTATCCAACAAAAGATGCATATTTTTTATTTTATTAAAATGTTAAATATAAATATAAATAAATAAATGGTTATTAATGAGTTGACTTAATATGACTTTCATTTAATGGCTTCAATATTGACCCAACTCACAATTATCCAAAAACTAATATGAATTAGTTATAACAAAGATGGATATGAGTGAGTAAATGGATATGACTTACAATTGTTAGGTTTACCAACGAGTACAATTATGTTAAGATTTTGAAATTTTTTATTTTACTTTTATTTTTATTTAATTTAATATAATACTTTTTATTTAAAAAAAATATTTAGTTTAAGTTTTAAATAAAAATTAAGTTGGATAAATTATGAATATCCACGGATGGATATTTAATGATCCTTTATTTAAACAGATTAGTATCTCATCCATTCATTTAATCTGCTAAATATTATGGATGAATTTTGATTATTCTAAAGATGGATGGATTGGATGGATTCATGAATATCTATCTATTTTGCCACCTCTAACTCACCTTCATCATCCACCAAGTGCTCCACTGTCTAAAATTAGGGTTCGGGTTTAAAGAGGCTATGGGTTGTAAGGTTTTAGGATTTGGTTTTGGATTTTGAGTTTGGGGTTTAAGGCTAAGGTTTTGAGTTTTTGATTTTTTAAACTTTAGGGTCTTAGGTTCAAGAATTTGAGGTTTAAGGTTTGGAATTTATGGTTTAGGATTTTAAGGTTTAGTGATTAATTATTTAAGGTCTAAGGTTTAGTGCTTAATGTTTTGGTTTTAGGATTTTTATATATGGGGTTTAAGGTTTTGGGATTTTTGGTTTAGATTTTAGGTTTTGGATTTATGAGTTCAAGTATTTAGGTTTTAGTATTTAATGTTTAGAGGTTTATGATATTGGGTTTAAAATTTATAGTTTAAGGGTTTGAACTTTGCAGGCTTTGAGTATAAGTGTATATTTGGCATAACAAATAAGAGAATATGGTTTTGGGTTTTAGTTTGGGAATTTAGAATTTATGGTTTAAGGGTTTGAGTTGGGGTTTAAGGATTTTGGATCTAGATGTTGGTGTTTTCGAACTTGGAGTTTGGGATTGACTTTTGTGTTTATCATAGAGGGCCCATGTGTTATGGGTTTTAGAATTTAGGGATTTGGGCTTTAGGTATGGACTACAATGTCTGAAGTTTAGTAGTTTTAGGGATTGGGCTTTTAGGAGTTTAATACTTTTTGGGATTTAAGGTTTAGACTCTAGGTTTAACAGTTTGAATTTTTTGAGTCCTGGGGTTTTGACTTTTGAGATGTTGAGCTTTTAGGTTTTAAGGTTTGTGTTTGTGAACAGTCTACCAAATTGTTAATTTTCATGATATTTATATTTAGATGTTTTTATTAACAAATTCTCTTTTACACAAATTTACGTTAAAAAAATTTGGTAACTATATATTATTTTTATAATATAATAATAAAGCTTCAAATGATTGTGAGATCATTAATATTTTTAATTCAGCACTAAAATACCTTATTTAAATATAATAAAAGTGTACAAAATCATTGTAAAAAGGCATTAAAAACACACCTAATGATATTTAGTTTTTTTTTTTTGCTATGAGATATCTTATTGTTTGTTATATTAAATATACATGTTGACAGTAAAATTTGGTAAGCCTTAAATCTCAGTTAACCCAAACAATTCTTGTATTCCCAAGTTGCAATCCAGTTGTTGAAATGCAAGGAAATCGCAAAAGAAGGAAGAATGAGGAAGGACAAGATGAACACCAGAAGCTTTTTAACTTGGTTCAGCTAAAACTAGACAGTACTGGTCCCTACGTCCATGATATTATTTTATTTCTCTAGAAAATCTAGCAAAATTATAGTATGTATTTTCTCCTCTCCCCTACAATGATCTCCCCCTCTTATTTATAATGGTTGAGAGGTTACAAGTGTAATTTACTAAGCTGTAAATCTGTTATATCAAATAATAAATGTATTTGATAAGTATGGCTTCTGCAAATTGACTTCTGTAGATTGCTGGCCAGCTTCTATAGATTACTTTCTATGAGTGGGCCCCTGTAAGCTACTTCTTGCAAATTGGCCCCACAACTTGAGTTTGAGAGGGTGCCTGCTTCAGGTTCACTCACAATGAGCTTTTAGTTAGGCAAAATGCCACATCCTGCGAACTGGGACTTCTTATCTGGGATCGCCATTGGTCTTTGATCAGCGGTGTCGAACTCATAAGCTCATATTTGGTAATATGAGCTCATGCATGACGAACTATTAGTCATGCGAGCCAGGGCTCGTTTCTAGCGAACTGGAGCTTCTGCCTTGTTCTGTGTTCTAAGCTTGTAGTTGGCGATTTAGTTCCTTTGAGTGGTCTTAGCTTTGAGACAGGTTAGGCTTTCCTCATTTGGACTCATCTACTACTGGGCCTTTGTCAGCCCATTTTGCACAGTACCATAAAATACCTATAACATTAGCCCTCTAACTCTCAGTCTGCTTTACAGGATGGAGTTATAGTTTACTAGTAAAGCCTTTATTTGTGGATTGCCATGTAGTCAAAGTCTTTATGTTCAGCCTATCATTTCATCTACCCTAGGCCATACTTCTTATTATACGTGTTTCATAGCCATGGATGTGTCAACCTCATTCTCTTCCAAGCCATTTAATTAAGAATAGATGTATTTCTTCTGGACTCTTTGATGAGGCTAGGTTGGTCTATTTAAATATGGGAAATCCTATTTCCTTCTTCACTGAGTGACCTGATGGGTGTCTTAGCTAAGACCTCCATGTTTTTATAGTCTGATTTTTTGATAAGGCGTGTGTGGCCTGTCGTATAGGAAGTTTTTATGGGCAATTCTTCTTTGAGGATTCTGGGAGATCTTACATAGATCTAGGATTATTTCCTCACGGTTATGCCATGGGGTTCAGCCTTTCTAGTGATGTCCTTTTGCTTCTTTTAAATTCTTAGTGCTAGAGGGAGAGCTGGAAAAGAGCTTTTAGCTAAGGAGGATAACAAGAAGAACATTGAGGAGCAAGCACACACATCAGTCCTCCTGCTAGTTGGAGTTCATCTCCTAGAAGCCAGTCTTATTTTTAGAATGTAATAGCCATGGGCTTGTCGATCTATATTTTGAATCTTCTGATGTAAATTTACCTTGTTAAGTGAGGCCTTTAATGAATGAACTTTTCTTCATGATTTTTGAATGTTGCATTGGATATTCTACATATCACAGATGATAACATAGATTCCTACAAATCATGATTAAATGAAACATTTAGATAACCAATTGGTCATATTTTTAGGTTAGTAATGAGTTTGAGCATTGGAGTGTCTCAACTAATAATGAATAGAGTATATAGGTAGGTCGCATGAGAACTGCGCTTAGTAGTAAGTTGTATGAGAGTTATGAGCAATAACTCATATACGAGCTGCGAGTAATAGGTCATTGATAACACAAGAATTGATGCATTTATTTGCCCTCATACTTAGCATTTTAAGAGCCAAAATTGCAAAATTCTAGCTGTGTTAACGTGTTTCTATCATTTGGAATCAATTGGCATTATTTTGCAAATTTCTGCATTTTCGGCCAAATTGAGCAGTTTCTATACTTCTTGTATAACTTGAGCTATACTTGTCCAATTGATGTGATTCTTGTGTTTTAGGAAATATAAGAGATATCTCTACAAATCTCATGAATACTAAAAGAGCTGAATCCATCATTTGGTTATCTAAATTTGGAGATGAAGTTACTG
>JANHAO010010255.1:0-17829 GCA_026873985.1 Saraca asoca
TATTATAAAATGAAATTTCATGCAAGGAAGAAGTAGAATGTAAAGACACTAAAGAGAAATAACATAGAGAGAAGAAAGATATTTCTTATTCAATTGTTTCATAGAAGCCTCTATTTATAGGTATACAATCATAAAGATAAATAACCTAAAAGTTCAGAAGAATAAATGAGATTTAATGCTTTTGAAGGAGATTCAATGGCTTTAGAGGTTTAAAAATAAATAGATATTCATAATAATGAATGAATTTATAACATTCATTGTTTCTGAGAAACTAAATGGACATCCACGATAATGGATGAATTCATAATAGTTTGATTATATTTTTAAAATTTTTTATAATTAATTATAAATAATAATCTTAATTAAATTAAAAACTATTCAAGTAATGGGTTAGTCCGCTTATTTTGACTCTTTTTATGGGCTCTATCTTTTTTAACAATAACAACAAAATTTTCTTTCTCTCTCTTTTTTTTTTTATCTTTTGTAATAATTTAATATTAAAATAATTTTTTATATGTTATTCAAATAAAAATAAATTATATATAATGAAGGACGAAAAATTGCTTCCAAATATATAATAAATTCTAAATAATCAAATTATTAACTATCTCAGTACTAGAATAGAAGAAGGACAAGAATTATAACCAAAAGTATTAAAGTGCTTATTCTTGGAATTCTTTACTGTTTATGGGTATCACAAAAAATGACTTTCGTATGCAAGCGAGTCTTTCCCATTTCTGGACCAAGAAAGAGCAAAGTAACAAGTACTTTCATCATAAACCCAAAAAAGAACTTTTGGAAAATCTCAACACTCATAAACTTCAACTTTACAAATGCACAGTACTGTTGTATGATTTTCATTGATTCTGCACAACGAAATCAATCAAAATCAAATGAAGATTTTTAGAAACTTCTGTGAGGATGATCAAAGGTTTCTGGTTAGCTCATTTTTCTCAAATATCTCTCTAAGCGGGATTGCTTGCATGCTGGGAATCTCATCAGCCATTAGCAGCACGTGAACTTGCAAATGGAGAAACTCATTCAAAAGCACATGTTATGCATGCATTAGAATCTGCGTCGGCATTCCACCCAGGTTGAGATTGCACGTGCACTTGTTTCATGCACATCACCTTAGTACTCTTTCTATAAACTTTTTTTTAATGATTGTTATATATATGACTGTATAAATTCACATTCTCTTATAATTGTTTTGTAATTTGTTTTAAGAACATGAATCTCATTGTTTAAAAGATTTTTAAGAAATTATTAGTCATGTTTTTATTTATCTTTTTATAATTACATTTATAGAAAAAAAATAGAATATTTTTATTAATGAATATAACTTTTCATCCTTAATTCATGAGTATTAATATATTGAACTATGAATATAGATGAATCGAGTCGCATTTTAATATTTTTTAATTTATTTATTTAATAAATAAATAAGTTTGAATTTGATTGTTTAAGTAAGTTTGAAATTGATTTCAAATTTGATTCATTTATAAACAAGTCAAATTTGAATTTGGCTCCAAAATTAATTTTAAGCTCAATTTATTTATCTTACTTGTTCTTTTCAAAAAAATATATAAATTTAATTAAAATATAAATAATCTTTGTTTATGATTATAAAAAAAATTATATCTTTAGTTCTTTACATTTTAAAATTTCATTCAAAAATAAGTTATTATTTTATCTTTAAATTCTTCGTATTATTAAATTTATGTAAACTATAATATCATTCCACTCAAAAGAAATTAGATACTGAATATTTAAAAAAGATCACCAATAAAAAAAGATAATAGTTATAATCATAGCATGATATTTAAAAATAATTATATGATATCATATATTTTTATATCAAGATATTATATATAAAATATATATAATACATAATTATATTTTTAATTATTTTTTTTAAAATAAGTTATTCATGAATCAAATAAATCAAGTTTTAAGATTCTTAAATTCGAATCATTTATTAATCGAGCTTAATTTTATATTTAAATTTATTTATTTATTTATTTATTAAACCGAGTCAAATCAAACAAATCAAATTCAAGTAATTCACAAATAATTCGACTCATTTATCCTAACGTATTCTCTCACAAACTTGACATCATCACACATACATTCCATACTTACATAGTTGTATATACAGCTTGTTTTGAAATGAGAAGAATGAGGTGTGGAAATATCATTTCCCACGTTTGCCTCTATCTCTTTCAAACTACAACTTTAGATATACACATTCCAACTAGTACTGCATTTTTTAAACTATCAAAGAAAACATGTCATCCTAGATTTCTTCCTATGTGAAAGCAAGTGGCAGATAATGTACCCCAATCTATCTTTTATGTGCTTAAAATAATAAAAGATGTTATTTTTTAAGGGTTAATGGTACTGTCATAGCCGTTGCTAGCTGATCAGATATAAAGCTGATTCAATTTTATATTGACTAGTTGTCTTATACAAGGAAGGAGTTGCCTTTTCTTTTTTTTTTTTTTGGAGTAAAAAATATTGGGATTACATTTCCCAGCAACCTTTAAAAAAATTGTATTTATACATATTATTGTAACTCTTTCATAAAAATTAAAAAATTTGTAATTTTTTTGTTATAACTCTGAATAATGGAATTATATTTTTTTTATTTATTACATACAAAATCAGTACATATTAAAAGGTTTTATATAACAAATTGTAAATTTTATAATTTTTCTATTAAACTTTTATAAATATTCATAAAATTTTTTGGAGGGTATATAGCAAAATCCAAAACATTTTGGTATAAAAAAAAAATATGGTCACATAAATAAGATTATCTGTGTTTCAGTCTGTGAAATCCATATAGATTATAAGGTGTAAGATAATTCACTTTATTCCAAAAATAAAATAATTTTTTTAGATTTTAAGTGTTAAAGGTGATTTGAGCCAAGAAGGAGAGGACTATGTTGATATTTGAAGTGAGGAGAAGGAATTATTTGCTAAATCACATACGATATTGTCTCCTTATATACTCAAAAATTCTTGTTAGACCTCGCTTCAGTGTCTTTGTGATATATATATTTTTCACATATAAAGATATATTATCACATAAAGTAGAATATCTCAGTAAGGGTTTGCTTGATTACGATTAACTGTTAAACTATTAGATAGTTGATAAGTTTTATTATTAACTATTTTATTAGTTTATATATATTAGATGTTATATGAAAACTGATAAATTTTTCCATTATATTAGAAGTATTTGATGAAATTAAATGTTAAGAGTAACTTATAAATATAAAATAATATATAAAATATGTTAATGTCAATAAATATATGGAGTAAATTAATTCATATTTATTTTAAGATTAAATTATATCGATAGAATCAAATTTTTTAAAATAAGAATATAATTATCTAAATTTTAATTAATTATATTTTATGATATTACATATTTATTTATTTATATTGAATTAATGTACATAAGTTAAATATGTAATTATGTATAATTATATTTTTATCCCCTCTAACTTTGTAGAAAGAACAAACATTAAAAATATAATATAATATTAAAAAAATATTAATGAATAAAGAGAGAAAGAATGAGCTTGAGATTTTTTTTTTCCTTGGATGACATTTTGAAATTAAGATATAGATGTGTTGGATACAAATAGTCAATTAACAAAAAAAAAAGATAAATTAAGAAAAAATAAAAAATTCTTTTTTAGAAGATATAAACTATTACATGAAATTTATCACATTAATTTTAAAAAAAATTAATTCATTAAATATCTCTAAAATATAAAAAAAATTATAAATTAACTTACTTTTTTAGTACGTCAATGCACTTTAAATCACTTTAAAAAAGTCTTTCTCCCTACTTCTCCCCGCTTAGAGTTGAATTAACAAATCAAGCCACTTTCCCTTGGTTGGAGGGCACTCCACATGGATTCTTTTAAAGACTATAAATTATTACATGCAATTTATCAAGACAGAATGTTTAAAAAAAAATCAAATGCCTCTAAAAAAAACCTGGTTGATTAAATTAACAAAGTAAAAGCTAACCTTTTTTTTTTTTGTAAGTGTGGTAAATGCTCTCTAAATCACTTTAAAAAGCCTTTTTCTCAACTTGTCTTCCCTTAAAAGTTGAATTAACAAAATAAGTAAGTTTCCCTGTTTGGAGGGCATTCCAACAGGCGATGTCAGTTCCAAGACCCACGAGTACAGGCAGGCTAGCGGCTGGTGGCAGGTGCAAGAGATTCCTAATGCTATGAAAAAGGTTTTCTGCAGAAATAATTGACTTCCATAGAATAAATGTGCAGCATGCACTTCATGATGATGCCAAGTATCATAGCTTTTTGTTAAAATACAATTAAACCCCAAAAAGTTTCACATGTCATTGAATGTGCCCATAATGCTGCTTAAAGAATTCTCTATATTATTAGA
Source organism: Saraca asoca (assembly GCA_026873985.1). Taxonomy (NCBI): domain Eukaryota; kingdom Viridiplantae; phylum Streptophyta; class Magnoliopsida; order Fabales; family Fabaceae; genus Saraca; species Saraca asoca. The sequence continues at coordinate 4,429 of JANHAO010010255.1, forward strand.
AAATGCGGTTTTAAACTTAATTATTTTTTTTATTTTTGAAAATATCATAGCAACGTGTATACTACAAAAATAAAAAGAATAAATTTCAGATTTTGAAAACATCTTATGGAAAATATGAATATCATACTCAATACAAATGCAACCTTAATAGAAGTCTTCATAATGTTATTATGTAGCATGTAGAGAGTATATCTACTTAGTATGCATGCGATACAATGTTTCATAATACTTAAAATGCCTCCACCCTCTTTATATAGAATTTGGAATGAGTTGGACAAGCCGTGCAAAGAAAAGTACTCAGCTTAGAATTTATTACTTGTATACTATTTAATGTCTATAACTAGTCTCCCACTATGTTTAAAGTCAACATGTTTCTAGAAAGTGTCTTGAATTTTGACTCATAATGTAATGCTTCTCGACTTTAATAGTGTGTAACATATGACAAGATGTCATTGGATGGCTGTTAAAGAAATATTTTCCCTTCAACAAAATTGGTCATACTTAGTCTCTCCAAAATGCTACATGTAATCTCCCTAAAATACAATATTAAACTCATCCCATTATGTACAAATTAGACTAAATCATGTCTAAATCAATAATTTTTATTAAATTTAAGATGAAAATTACTAGATATTGGGAGAAAAATTATCAAATTAATAGAATTACCTTACCACCTTAAAAAATGTGCAAATCACATAATTCAATTAAGGCATGAAAACTTTCTCAAATTATCCATTAATATCGTGACTCACTAATTTTTCTTCCAATGATTAAACCTCATTTAATCTCATTGTATCAGGAATTTTTAATAATTTGACAAAAATTATTAATGTTGGCTCAATCAAATTTATGTACAGAAATAACAATTCAGGTTCACATATTAGGTTTGTGTCATGTGAAAAAATAATAATAATTAGAATAAACTCAACTTAAATAATAATTATGTCATATTAAATCAACCTATTTATTAAATATGTTAACATAGATCAACTCATTTCATCCATTTAATAATTTCAATTAACAAATTTTATATTATTAACTCATGTATAAAATTTAATTACTTATTATATTTTACTAAAAATATTTTAATCATCATTTAGATATTTTATTAAATTTTTATTACCATTTATTAAAACTTTAATTTTATTTCTTATTATATATAATTATTTATAATTTAATTATTAATTATTTTTAAATAATACTTTTCAAATTTTAGTATAAATTATTAAACTAATTCACATGTCAACCAAATAGTTTTAATCCAAACTTAATTTGTATTAAACAGTTAAACCATTTATCACTCAAACGCTATAAAAGGTCTCGGATTATGTCAAAAATTAACACTCTTATTTATGTATTAAAATCAAATTGGAATATCATCTTAAAATGGCCATACAATTTGTATATTAAAATATACAAAATTATAATTGAACCTTACTTTCAAAACTTCTTTAGTCTGAAATAGTTTCACAGTTGATAAATTTTCAATAAATTGAGCGCCAGATAATGTGTATTAAATTATAACATGTATATAAACAACCCCCTCACACAAGTATATGTCCATTCCTTTTCATCCCTTGCCGCCATGGTATTTGGATTTGGGATCATCAACTGACATTTAAGCGCAACAAGTCCTCTTATATTTATTGTAATACAAGCCTTGTCAACATAAATTATAGGCAAATAATTAACTTCCCAACAAGAAGTTTGTTTCAATATCTGCACCCTCCATCTGCAGTCGCTTCCCTACCAATCTTGAAACTTCTGCTTAATCCATCTAATTTTCCATTACAAATGATAAAACACAAGCTTGCTTCCTTCAACCATGCTACAGTGAAATCCATTCCCTAGACGGTCAGATATCGTCAAACCATTATGACATTAGCTCCATACGTCATTGCAAAGTTAATCATCACAATATCGCTTCGCTTAGACTTCTATCTTTTGCACACACTTGGGATATTTTGCAACTTTTAATCAAAGCTTACACATAAAAGTTGCAATTATATATACAAATTGTGCAATTGTTTCACAAAAAGTTGTAACCCATCAATTAAATTTGAATCAAAAACAATTTTGAAAACTTTCTACTTCTTATATATAAATTACTTTTAATGAAAAAGTTATAAAAGTATGAAAATTTGCAACGAAATTTGCAAGAGTATTTATGGTACAAAAATTTTCAAGTATGAGCAGAAGCATAACTCATAGGACAAACATTTATTTGACATACCTCATCCAAGAGGCCAACACCCTAGCAATCCTCCTGCTTCCCCCAAACCCAGAAAATCAAAATGAGCATAAAGCCCATAGTCTCAAATGGATTAATCATGTAATTAAAACCTTTCACTAAAAAACGGGGGGTAAAACTTAACAATAATGAGAATGGCTCCAATTGTTTCATATGGTGGTGTAGGAAAGGAAAGGATGTGAAGTACATTTTACGAAGTCTAGCTTGAGGCAAAGAAGTGACATAACATCAGTCCGAGGGAAGGAAAGTACAGCAAAATTCTCTTGGAATTCTCAAATACCTAGGCTCAATCCAACAAAGGAGAGCCAAAACATGAGAAAGAACTGAAAAAATAGGGCAGTACCACAAGATGAAGGTAATACAAGACACTTAAGACAAAGCAAAAGGACAAAACACGTAATATATGAATCTCCTGAATTGAGATAATATATTATACTTTTTTCCCAAAGACTACCAAGATGAACCAGACAGAACTAGGCAGACGTCTTTAGCTCTTATGCAAAGAAAAGTATCAATACTCTGGTAGATGATATATCATCATTGCCTTAAATTACCAGACAAAGAATGCCAACAAAATTATATGATGTCATTCTTTTTCAGGGAAGGAGGAGAAGTGAGGAAGGATAGTTCTGTCTAAAAAGGCAAATTCCATACCAAGTTTCTCAAGTAAAAGCCCACTGACTACTGAGTCCAGCATCACACTCACTTTTCAACAGACATTAGAACTCAATACAAGATATTGGACATTATAATCTGCAGCTTACCTTCCAGTCCATTAAGTCAACAAGTTCTTGAGGACAATCAGCAACCGACTAGTCCATTCCCATTACTGAGATAGTGAGATGAGTTCCATCTTGTTCTTTCAGAGCAGGTATTTTAAAAGCAGGTTTTGTAGAAGTTAAACACCCACGAAACACATTTTCAACTTGTATAATAAACTTTGATTCCCCATCACTTAAACCAAGATTTAACTTTCCAAGTTTGGAAATAGTGCATACTAGTAAAATTCAGGTTACAAAACAAATATTGCCTTTACAAACATTTGATAATAAGCTGGTATAAACTACTTCAGCATTGATAGATGTACTCCTATGAATGACTACTTATGACAAGTGACAACAAAAGGCCCCATACATCCATAAAAAAGTAAAAGTCCTGGTTTAAATCGCATGGATAGTTGTTCTGTTGGGGACAAAAAAAGGAGAAACATAAGGAGCATCTTAATCCACAATAAGAGACACATTAAACAACTCTGGTTTTCATCAGAAAAAGTATTTTCATAGTGGCAGGGAAATGCCCTTCTAACTTTGACAAACTTCAAATTGATTTTAAAAAAAGCAAGACCTGGGGAAATAAGAATGAGAATATTTATGTATAGTTGGGGGGGGGGAATAACAGAGAAAAAAGTTTGTAATTGAGTAACTCTCCAATTCCTAAAAAAATTCTCAAAACGCGGGGAATATTGGAAAAATCCTAAAATTAAAAAAAAAAAAAACAAAAAATGGGTCATTTATCTTTTCCACTTACATTTAGGCAATTTCATTATTAGTCAAATTTATACAGCAACAGCTGTCAGACCTGCATAAGGGAAAAAAAACCTGCACCATAATTAAAGTAAGCATACTTTTAAAAGTAAAAGAAATCATGTGATCTAGTGATTTCCAATCAAGAGAGTGAACAAAAGGCACTTGTCAAATTATACAAATTTCATTTCCAATCATTCTATGTTTGAAATAAAAAGTAACAGGTCAAGTACAAAAACAATAAATAGATCAAAACTAAGAGAAAACAACATCTAATAATTAATAAAAAAGACTGTAAACAAGATCTTGAATCTCAAAGTTGAAACACAGTAATTGACACAAGCATAAATTTCAAAATATATTTTGTTCAACATCCCATACTCCTCATAGTACAGATAAAACCATAATCATAGTACTAAAACAGTTCAAAGGATTTTTAAAGATTAAAGTCAAAATACTACAATAATTTGAAATGGAAGCAAATATGGAAAAAGTAGGTGGCGAAAAAACAACTCCATTTCGTAATTAAATTCTGATCTTTGTAGTAAGTAACATTTCATTATAAAGACGCCATTTGCATCAGCTCCTTAAACTTCAGAAGAATCACCAAGCCAGTTATAAAAGACTGATGCATTTATGTGGAATCTGCAAAATGAATAAGAAAGCATGAAAAACAGTTTCAAAAGTGACTATAACATGGGAGCATCCAGAATCCAAATTTTAACAAAACTGCTTGTGCATAGCTATTAAAAATCAGATTTAAAACTCAAAGTAAATTGTCATTTCAAGTTTTCTGCATGCTTTCTAGATCAGGCAAATGCATCACAAACATTTCTTTAATAGAAATCTCTGTCAAGTATTAATTAAAAAACTTTAGAAGACAGCTAATTAGCTGATTACAGGCAATATAAAAAAGAACTGCCTCAAGATACCAAAAAGGTTCACTAGAAATCTTTGTGCAATGTATCACTCATAATAATACACATAAAAAGACCAAACAGACCACAGACAAGAATTGGAATATATAAAATAAATGAAATTTAAACAAGTTACCATACAGGAGGCGTCCTCTTGGGAGATATGAGATTAATTCAACAAAGGAAAGAGATTTATGCAGAAATAAAAACTGCTGTAAGCCTGTAACAAAACAACCTATGAATTGCATTAATTCATTAACTTCAAGGGTTACAAACAAGCATCCCAATAGCCGTCAGCTAGCAAAACTAGCTTCTCCTATCTAACAGGAAAAAATTCTTAATCCAGATCACAAGTTAGGCTTAGTTTGATAGGGCTAGTGTGTTTTAAAAGGAAACAGGTATAGCAATATAGGTGTCATCCGCTTAAAACCACACCCATTATGTTGTGTCTGTTTCTCTCTTTTAATAGGCTGCTTCTATTAGATTTTAAATGTGACCCACCTCAAGAAGAGAAAGACAAACACAACAACGGGTGTTGTTCTTAAAGAACAGCACCTCATCTGGAGCCTTTCAGAAGTAATTTTAAAAACTTGCAAGTGATAGAAACAGTTAGAAGGTACTGGGAAAGTCTTATAAGATGTCTTGTGGTCTATCCCAAGTAAAAGTGCACAGGTTGACAGCACCTCTATAAAAAGTGGTTTAGGGTTTATGTTCTTTGTCATTATGGCTGATGTTCTTCTAGTTTCTCTCACCCATTTTCCACACCTTAATTTCTAAAATGGTAAAAGAGACATCCTTCCACCTTGAAACCCTAAACCAACTTCTCCCTAAACAAAACAAAAAAAAGGAAAGAAAACCATAACTCCCTCTCCCTTTCTTTTCACTTTTTCTTCTCATTCTCTCATCAATATTGAGCTAGTTTGAGAAACCCTAATTGTTGTGAATCTTTTGACCATTTGAAGATGGGCGTACAGCTTTAATGCCATGTTAGAATTTGGAAAAGTAAGAGAGACACTAGCAGGAGAATATGGAAGTACTTACTGGATTGATTCAAAGGATACAAGATTCCCTAAATAATCATGAACCCTAAACCATTTTATGTAGAGGTGCTATGACACATAATGACGCTAGTAACTTTTCACTTTGGTACAAGACTAAGATATCTTATTATACTTTCCTAACACCCTTTAAAATAAATCATAATAAAACTATATCAATTTTGATTGTACATTTGTACTTTTATGAGAATATTTAGTTATTGTATGTGAAGGAAAAAATCACTAGTGGCTGGTCAAAGCATCCCTTTAGAAGCTACTTATGCCTTTTCTCACTCCAAAACAAAATGCAATATTTAAAATTTTCATGGAAGTTACAATAAAATGCCACTGACATATGGATTGGGGTACTCTTCCATAACTACATGGTGCAATTGGCGAGAGGCAGAGCCCCTCCCACTAGGACTACCTCTCCCCAACTGGCAATTGCACAAAGCAATTTCGAGAGTGAATCCCAATCCGACACGCATTATATTGAACATTGGGTTTTGATAAAAAAACGGTGATACCAAAAATGCTGTCAACCCTTTACGTGCTATACATCATTTTTGTACTCTTGTGGGTCCCACCAGAACCCTAACAATGCCAAATGTGCCTCATCTTCAATCCAACAGAAAGTAAAGAAGACTGGACATGAAAATCCCCTAAATACCTACTACTTAGCAAAGTTTGATTATAGGGCTGGCTGCAGGAGGAAGGAGGCACTAATAACAAGAGAACAAGCAATGATACAACATCAACACCACAAGGGATGGGGAAAAATAACAGATTGAGGAGAAGAAACTATGAAGTATGAACATCAAGGAAAGAAAGCAAAGAACAAAGCCGCATTGCTGATGAGTGAAGATATGTTAGAAAATATAAATTGATTTAAAATAAATCATCTCTATATTTCCAGCTCTAAATGTCCTAGCATCTTCTTGTATTTTTGGTTATTTACATTTTACAATTTTACCGGTACTTCATTTCTCTATTTTACATTCATAAGAATTTCATAACTAAAAAATTGTTAAACTGCATCTCTGGACCTCATAGTGACACACTTAAGACCCCCATCATCTGTATCTATAAGAAAATTGATCAATCTTGTTTTCCCATGAAAACTGAAGGAAACAACAATGCTCCAATCAACACCTATAAACAACTAAGCACAATGTTCATTGATAGCCAAAAAAGAGAGTCCACAACACAATAGGAGTGATGCTTCATGCATTATGATACGATTTTATCTACACCTCTTACACACTCCCACATGGAAGATTTTATTTTTAAATGCTCATTACATCACTGATCTTTAATTTTAAAATCAACTGTAACAAGATCCAAATTCTGATGCTAATGTGAAATTGAATGATTGAAGTGACATTTATTAAATGGAGGTGCCAACTGCTGTAGAAAAATTGGTCTAGATACTCTAAAGTTAACAAGTATAAACAGACATTGATTTTTTGCCCTTACAAGAGTGAAAAAAGAAAATCAGAGTATACAATTTCCATGGATAGGGTGCAATTGGGGAAACGTCAGTAAGAATAACGTAGCGGTGGAAGGCGGGTGCTCAACCTTGTTGCTCATGGCAATGCTGCTATGCAGCAGCAACTGCATGCTTAGCATTGCTCGCTGCATGCGCAGAAGACGTTACTACTAGCAATGCATTGGTAAGTATGCAGCAGCTACATGCTTAGCATTGCTGGTAGCAATGTCTTCTGCGCATGCCAATACTGCTGCATTGTAATGTTGCATGCAGCAACTGCATAGTAAATACTGTGCACCCATGATCAGGTTAAAAAAAAAAATTCCCCTTTTCTTCTATTAAAACCTTCTTCCTCACTTTATTCATTTCTACCTTCTTCTTCTACAACTAGTGAAGTATCTTTCTTCTTCACTTCTCCACTTCTACATCTTCATCTTCCATATTTTCCTTCAACCAATATTTATTTCTTTCTTCCATAAAATTTTGAGGCAAGTTTCTGTATTTTTGTTTTTCATTATTTGAATATATTCTTTTGTAGTTAAGTTTGGTTGGTTTTGCACGATTACTGAGATATTTATTTGAATAATTATCATGCCATACTGTGTTGATTTCAAATTTTCTATCATTATTAATGCCAAAAAAATAAATAATACTAGACAGAGAAATCTACACAAAATACTGCGTGATAATTATTCAAATCAATGCCTCACTAATCATGCAAAGCAAAACCAACCAAGCTTAACTACAAAAGAATAGATTCAAATAATTCTTAAACAAAAATAATGAAAAACAAGAATATAGAAACGTATTTCAAAATTTTATAGAAGAAAAAAATAAATATTGGTTGAAGGAAAATGTGAAAGATGAAAATGAAGATGAAAGAAGATGAAGAAGTGGAGAAGTGAAGAAGAAAGATACTTTCAGCAGTTGCAGAAGATGGAAGAAGAAGATGGAAATGAAAAATGTGAGGAAGAAGGTTTTAATAGAAGAGAAGGCAAAAAAAAAAAAATTACTAATCATGGGTGCATAATATTTATTGTACAGTTGCTGCTGGCTAGCTGCATGCTAAGCGATGTTGGCTTGTCTTCTATGCATGCAAGCAGCGTTGCAGCCAGCAACATTGAGCATGTAGCTACTATTGCTGCATGGCAGCGTTGCCATGAGCAATGTCAAGCACCTGCTGTCCATCGTCACATTATTTTCAACGACATTTACTCAATTGCACCCCATCCACGGAAATTGTTTTTCTCCAACATGAAAGTGGGAAATACTTACTTTTTTCACACTTGTAAGGGCAAAAAGCCATGGACATCTAGAAAATAAGTCTCGTGTGCTCTTTTCAACCACAAAATCTGAGAATCAACCTACAAAACCAAGTTGTTCTTCCAACTTCAATTCTGTACATATTAACTAGTTACATCAACAGCATCAACTCAAACGAAGCAGTAGTCCTTGACATGTTATTCAGACTGTATTCACCTATGTGAAACGGAAGTCTTCTACAGCTAAGAGCCCTTTAAGATTTATTAACAGATGCAAAATACCATTATCATTCTATGTAAAAACTAGATAACTTTATGGTAAACAAGTCACAAGACATCCAAAAAAATGTAAAGTGGAAAGGGAAGTTAGTAGTTAGAACTTAATTATATGCAATCTATATGTATGTAACAAATTCAAATCTTTCGAAATTTTTTATAAGAAATAAGGACAGTAAGAACAGAGAGAATGACATGCTAGAAGTAGAAGAAGAAGAAGAAGAAGAAGAAAATTTTATCCAGAAAAGATAATCAATCTACCATACCTGAGGCACATCTAGTGCCCCATGTAAGGGGCAGCGCCACCATATTGCCCAGCACCATGCTGCCCTCTTCCAGTGCCACTTTGTCCCATCTGCTGATTAGGATATGCGCTCTGCAATCCGGCCTGATTCCCGTATCCTCCAATAACTCCAGAATTCAAATTGGGCTGGTTACCGTACCCACCTTGTATCCCATGGCCTGCAGCAGATACACCTGGGTTTACTGCAGCAGCTGATCCTATAGTCCCCAACAGATTAGTTAACCCCAAGCCACCTGGAGTTGCAAGTAGTGCCGTCAATGCCTGCCCAAGAGCTGGGTTCAGCGTCTGCGCAGCCGCTGCTCCTTGGTTAAATCCAATTCCTGGTCCCGCTGGTGCCATCAAGTGTCCTGGTCCAGTAGCAGCTCCACCACCAACAAAGCTAGGATTCTCATTTCTCTGGAATTGGCCTCTACGAAGATTCTGTTGTTGCTGATGTTGAGGCTTCCCTGGCTTGGGACCATCAATAGCTTTTTGACAGTGCAAAATATGGCCCTCAAAGTCCTTGTGAGGCTCTTCCAACGCCTTCTTAGCACCCTCAACGCTCTTGTACACAAACAAACAGAACCCTTTTGGCTTCCCAGTAAGCTTATCGAGCCCCAATGGCCCTTCCTCCATCTCACCATACTTCGAAAAGAACATGAGTAACTTTTGAGGATCCAAATCCGCCCCAACATTGCTCACATATATTTTCCTCTGAGTATACTCAGATACTGGAGGTGTCGGAGCCGGTTGCGCCGCAGCTGGCTGCTGCTGAACAGGGCCAATAGATGCTAACTGGCATGCCGTCATCCGGTTCCCAATCTTCTTCTGGGGTTCCTTCAACGCATTGCGAGCCCCACTACGCGTCTTGAACAGAATAAAGCCATAACCTTTCGATTTCCCAGAAACTTTATCAGAAACAGCCTTGCAATCTTCAATTTCCCCATACTGCTTGAACACATTGATCAGCGTTTCAGCATTTGTGTCCCAACCCAGCCCATGTACGAATATTTTCCGATGTGCCGGGTCCTCGTCAGCCACCATCCGAATCCGATCCGCCACATCACTGTGCTTATCCGCTGCTTCGCATAAAATTTTCATGATTTGCTCCTTGCTAAAGGGTTCCAGAAGCATCTGAATGGGTTCGTCATCATCGTCAACCTTACCACCTTGATCTGCCACCGATGATGTAGATGCTGCCTTAGCCGTCTGATCATTCACGTTTTGAGGATTGCTGTTATCATCGTCTGCTTCTTCTTCTTCGTCTTCCTCCTCCTCTTCTTCTTCTAGCCCTTCTTCTTCTACTTCCTCCTCAACTTCCTCGTACTCAGCTCCATTCTCGTCTTCAACGTTTTGCTCTGGTTCTGGTTCTGGTTCTGGCTCTGGTTCCACTTCGAATTGGGTCACTTTCTGCACGACGTGTCCTTCTTGCTGTTGTTGCTTCAGTGGAGGTTCTACGGGCTCAGCAGATTTAGGCACGACCTTTCTCTTCCTCCCCATCGTTGTTTGATACTGAAGATCAGCAGACTGGCAATCTAGGGTTTGAGATTGGGGATCGTGACCTTTACTTGAGCACTTGGCACAGACTTGCAAGTTTTATATGACGACTTCAAGGCTCTGAGCTTTTACTAGTAGATTTTCCCTTTTTTTTTTTCTAAAAGGAAAATTATTATCTTCCTCAAAGTTTGCAAACAATTTTTCTGCGTTGATCTGATCTTTTATTTTTCTATTTGTCAAGAAAAATATAATTGTTAGAATTTTTTGCAAAATTTGTTTCTATAAATAATAAAACTATGAGATAAACATAAACAATTATTTTCAACTATTTTATTTTATGTGATGTCAACTTTTTTATATTTAAATACGAACAATATTATAAAATGTTCAAGGTCTTGAGAATTTTAATTTTTATATTATTATATAAGAGATTATTGTCCGAAAAAAGAGAATGTGAACAAAAAATCACTTAATAAATCTCAGAAAAATAAGATAATTTTTCAAGCTTTAAATATATGATTAGTAATTATTGGACTACAATTAAGTATTTTTATTGATGACACAGAAAATTTTCACTTTTTCACAAATTTAAACTTGAATTAATTTTTTTTTTCATCAACTCAGACTTCCCTTTAGATAGTTCATTGAACATTTGTAATCACTACAGGAGAAAATAAGAAGAATTTTAGTTTTTTAACAACATGAAAATATATAAACCATTTATAATTTTGTCTTTATATTTTTTTATCTGTAATCAAGTCTTCATAATTTCTGTTTATTTGTAATTAATTTCTTAATGTTGTTTGCTTAAGGATTTCTGTTAAGTACTTATGTTACATAATAAAGTGTAGTTTATATGTGTAATTTAAGGGTGACGTAGAACTAGAAAACCCTAACCCCTTACATGGATGCAAGAAAAAAAAATGAAAGAAAGAAAATAGAAAGAAAGAAATTAGGAAGAAAAAAATATTCTCTTTTCTTACTTAGTTGAGTAGTAAAGAATGAGAAAACAATTTTTTTTTGTTTGTTTATATAGAAATGTGAGAAAAAAAGAAAATTAAATTTTATTAAATGACAATTTTATATTTCAAATATCTGTTATTTTTTAAATTAGAAAAAAAAGAAAGCAAATCTAAATTTTATTACATGACAATTTCATTCTTAAAATTAATATATTTACCTGAAATTGTATTTGTGACCATAAATAATTACTACCATAATTCACTGATAAGTTTATATTCCCAAAAAAAAAACTATTACAAAAGTAAAATAATAAGGAATTAATATATATTTATTTATTGATACTTCATTAATCTTCATTAAAAAAATAAATTTTTTTATCTTAGTTAAATGGGTAAAAATCATATATAATTTATCATTAATATATAAATTTAGACTCATTTGTTTTTAGCTGCATGACATGCATGGAAATTTTTCATACATAATTTAATTGTTCAAGACTCAAAAAAAATAATATACAAATAATAAAGTTTTAAACCATAGATATTTAAAAACTGAATGATAAATAAATTTCACTTAACGTGATTTCATTAAAACAAAAGTTTATAATGAAATTGAGTTGTAAGGTGAAATTGGTTTGCAACCTAGTTTGTATCTTATGAAGCCTGCGAAGCCATTCTTCATATAATAAGTCCACAAAGATTGTGTTTGACATGGAATATAAGCTAGCTTATAGCTTATTTAACTAACTTATAAACTTGTTTGAATGAATTAGAGTGTGTTTGGCAAGTCCTAAAAGTTAGTTGAAAGCTTATTTGACTAGCTTATAAGCTAGACAAACTGCTTTAGCTCTGTTTGGTAACACTAACTATTGTAGCAGCTGAAAGCTTATTTTCAAAAGCTACCTGGACTAGCGTTTTAGGGGGTAGCTGAAAGCTTATTTGCATCATTCCATTTTTATCCTCAAAACAACGATAATATATGCATTCTGCCTTTGCTAGCTCCAGGCTCCAACTATAGCCAACTGACTCTTGCACTGAAAGAAGGGCTTGAATCTAGAGTGAGAAAATTTTAAAAATTTCTTCATGAAAACTCAAATTTAAGCTCATCCCAAGATCTAATTGGCATGGATTTGTTCAGAAAACACAAAGGAAGCAAGACTAACCTTCAGTCTAGCTCGAATCGCAACGGAAAAGCATGAATTCCTCCGGTCACCTTAGGAGTCAAAATATCCTCCCTCCATCGATATCCATGCCGGAAAACACCATCCAATGGCCCTCCAAGCTCTACCCATGTGCTAGCATGCTTTTGGAGCTGGAATCACCTCGAAAAGGGCATGAGAACGGCCAGAACCCTTCCAACCTCCATGGACGACCTCTCGGCCTCTTGGCCAATTTCGGCCTTCACAAGGGCGTTGGCCTTCATGGCCAAAACGGCGTCGTTTCACTTAAAGGAGAGAAGAAAAGTTTTCTTATTTGCAAAACAGCCCTCAAGGTTTCAAAAACTTTTGATTTGGCCCCTGTAATTTCAATAAATTGCATTTTGGTCCCTGAAAATAATTTTCAGTTCAAATTTCTGCCCTCTTGAATTTGGTCCTTAGACATACAATATATCCAAATATGGCCATATTGTTTTCCGTTATGCGTGTGACCCAATAGGCCTCCGAAATGTTAGCAAAAGTCCAAAATACCCTTCAAACCTTTGAAGGCATATAAAATTAATCTAATTAATTTCATGATCAATTTCTTAAATTAATCACTTGGACTTTAAGCTATAAGCAGATTCTAGTAAGCCATTAAAGCTACCTAATTTTCGGTAGGAGTCTTCGAGATGACAAGCCTGTCTGTGCGTGATCTTGGTGTACATCTCTATGTCACACCGTGCATGATACAATCCTTTCATTACC
>JANHAO010010256.1:0-17866 GCA_026873985.1 Saraca asoca
CTAGTCTCAACAGATCTAATAATGCCCAGTTATCAGATCTCGACTAGTGTCATTTTGGTGCAGAAGTTTGCATCATTAACAATCATACTCACTATCCTATAACCCCTTATGGAATTGATTGAATGAAATAACTTCTCACCATGGACTTCATCTTACGTATGCAATGCATATTGAAGGCAATATAAGATGAACATTCAACCTTTATATCCAAATCCACAGAATGTATAGTCCTGGATGCAATAGGACTCAATCAAATTGGCCTAAGGCACCCACCCAAACTAACACATAGGGCTTAGTTATATTAACTTTTGCTTTTGATGTTATGGTAAGACATAGGCTCACTTAACTTTTTTTAAATGCCTTGTTTGAGAAGTATATTGGGTAGCTTGGGTGTGGTTTCTATTAGAAACAATTGCTGAGTAATGTCAATGTAAAGTACATAATATATATATTTTCTATGAGTATCTCCTTCTTCCTTAAGTTTGCTACATCTTAGTTAGCTAATGAGATATGGATAAATATGACTAAGGAAATTCTAAGATGATTGTAATTGGATTTAAATGGTAAATGCTGGTGAATATCAAATAAAAGGGTGTAATATTCATGCTAGTCATGATCGAGTTTTTGGGTCATGACATGTTTGGTATTTGAGCGAGAGTTTAGGTTAAACTTGTGAGTATAGGCCTACATGCAGAGTCATTTAGAGTCACATAGTGGTAGTGGTTTCATCAAGTGTTAATAGAAACAGTAGCAGTAGCACATGTGCACCAGGGAGCACGGATTACTAATACCATTCCTGTTGACCTAGTGAAATATGTGTTTATATTAGTGCAATCAAATGAGAACTATTATATGTATTGAGAATCTAATTTGAGATGTAGATTATGGTGAGAACTAGAAGGCAAGAAGGCCAAGAACATAAGTCTGGTCAAGGAGAATCGTCTATTGGATGAAATAGTCCCACTATAAAGTAGGTGAGAACCTAGAAGTTCCCTAGTAGGTGGAAAATTTAGTGTATTAGGCAATGGATTGCTTGGTACATGCATTAACACAAAATCAAAATCAAAATTAGAGTAGAGAGTCTGAAAGGAATGAGAAAAATGAAAGAGATCAAATTTCTCCTGCTAGAAATAAGTAAGAGAGTAGGTTAAGAATTGTGCATGAATTCCTAAAACTGAAGCCACTTTGATAAGCAGGAACAAATTCTTTTATGGACCCGTACCAATTTGTGAACTAAATCGAAGGTATGGTAGCATTTTGCAGTGGCCTAAACCCTTACTAATAGAATTGGCAGGGTACCAATCGGAAGATTTGGCCCATTATTGGTATGTGAGGACTATTGAAAGGTGAGGTGTTGATGTGGAATTGCTAACCTGGGGAATATTCCAAGAAGCCATTATTGATAAATTTTTTCCTTCCAGTGCTTGGCATACAAATGCCTAGAGGTTTGAAAATTTGAGATAAGAGAATATGTCTGTGAGTGAATATGATGCCTAATTCACTCAACTTTCTTGATATGCTACTCATTTGATTCATAATAAAGTTATCAAGTTGAAAAAATTTATCCAAGGGCTTTGGATTATTATTTTGATCAAGTTAAAGTCAATCCAAATACAGTATATCAATAAGCCATAAACCAGGCTTTGCGAGTGGAGTTGAGGTCCAAAGAGTGTTGTGAGAGGGAAATATCTTCTAATAGTAGGAAGAAAGTCCGAACCAAGGAAATCAATACTGCTTTGAGTAGGAGACCAACTTTAGATCATGGAGCACCATCAGGTGGGTGGAGTGAAAATTTTTTCGGATCATCTTGGCCACATAATTTAGTTGTAAGAAGGAATATAGGATGTTAATCTGTTTGGACTACTTCTGCTCCATCCCATGGAAGGAGTATGCCCCAAAGTCAGGGAAATTTTAATGCTAACATGCTACAATGTAAAATTTGTAATATAAGTCATTATAGACCCTATAGAAAAGATTTGACTGATTGTTTTCGATGTGCTCAACCCAAACATAGAGTGAGAAAATGCCCTATGAATGCGAGTGCATCAAGGTATAATGCAAATTACAAAGTGAGACCTTAAAATCAATCAACAACACCATCTATGGCCTCAGTAAGAGCACCAACAACAACTAGATGAAATGATGGGTGAGGTAATCACAGAAGAAACCTCAATGAAGCCATGACATCAGTTTATAATCTCATTAGATAGGAAGCCCAAGCATCAAATATGATAGTCTCAGGTATTGTAAAAATACATGATTTACAAGCTCGAGTATTGTTTGATCCTGGTGGCACTCATTTTTTTTTATTATTTTGAAGAAATTTACTATTTTATTAAATGAATTTAGTGAACTGATAAAGATATCATTGAGGACTTTTCTAGCTAATTGTTTAGTTAGAAAGTGTGCCATGATAATAGGAGATAAACAAGTAACTGCAAATCTAGTTGATTTAGATATGGTTGATTATGACATGATTCTAAGAATGGATTAGCTTTCTCAGAACCATACATGCATGAATTGCTTCAATAAGAAGGTTATTTTCAATGTAGATGAATCCTCCCTTATAGTTTTTGAAGGAGAAATAGTAGTTGAGATCGCTGGGTTAATTTCAAGCATGTGGGCATGAAAATTTTTAAACAAAGGGTGGATAACTTATTTAGCTGTGGTACAAGATTTAAATTAGGTTGTTCCAAATCTAAATGAAGTTTTGATAATACAAGAATTTTTTGATATGTTTCCTAATAAATTACCTAGATTACCCCTGGATCAGGAAATTGAATTTACTATTGATCTGATACCGAGCATTGAGCATATGATGTGATCTTCCATAGAAATGTCCATGGATCCAACAAAATTTAGAACAAAATTGAAAGGAAAAAGAAAGACATTCATACTACACTTTAGAATAGGTAGAAAGAGAGTGATAAGTGATGGATTTTATGCCACAAAGAGGAAAACTCTTTGATAAGTCTTAAGTTTATGAAGAACCCTAAAAGAGGAAGCTCTCAAGAAGATGAACACTTTTCAATTTCATAAACATGAGTAATTCGAATTCTTAGGGAAACAAGCCTTCCCAAATAGCTTTCCCTAAACAAAAATGGGCTGGAAACATAAGGCAAACAAGCCCAATGAAAAACTAAACAATTGAGCTAAAATAAAAGGCCTAAGTTATAATTGAAGCTTCTAAACTATATTTACAAATCTGAAAACAAAACCAGTCCTTTATAGAGTAGAAAAATGCTGGCTTGACTTTAGCCTTTGTGTTGACCTTCAAAACTATGCAAGTACATTAAATTTAAGGCTTTTCATCATTAAGTTAGACCTTAGGGACCTTGGCTTTGGTTTAACCTCATTTGACCCATTAAGGCTTCAATTATGATCTAATCATTATGAGAAGGACAATTTGGACAAAAACACTAGGGGGACTCACAGCAAATTTTGATACTACAAATGGTAGAACTAGGCTCTCGCCTCAACATGAAAGTTATAGAACTTTCTCTTAGCTTTCCAACCATATTAAGACCTACTAACTTTGACATCCAGAGCTCATGTTATAGTTCAAAACCTTAAATAGTGTTAAAAATCTAGTATTAATCATTTAATTCAAATAAGCTCCAAATCATGACCAAATCTCAACACAAGGCCAATTCACTAAATTAAACTCAATTAATATCCTAAGAGGTAGAGTATAAGAGGAAATAAATGGGGAAATATATTTCTCATCAAAGATCCTCTCTAATTTTCTTAGCATTAGCCCTTGGGATAGGTCCATCCAAGATGTTCCAAAGGCCCTTAATGAACCCTTGAGTGATTCCTTGATTTTCCATCATTCCCTTTCTCTTTGAAAGGATTCGGCCTCAAATCTTCAAGATCTGCAATAAAAGGAGAAACATTAGAAACATGGAAGGAAGCATTAACAATTAAGGACTCATGCCTTTTGTAAAAGAAAAAAATCCCTTTACCATAATATTTTCCTCTTATCTTTGAATTTCTTTGGCCTCCTTAGGATTGGCTCTATAGCTTGGCCATTTTGGTATGGAAGCTCCATGAATGAAGTCAATTTGATGCTCAATCCCTCTAATTGGTGGCAAACCACTTCTTTTGGGAACACCTCTTCAAATTCCTACAAAACTGAGTCAATGACACTAGGCAAAATATCATTTTCATGGTTAGTGTTTTCATAAGCTCCTTTGCACATAAGGACTAGCATAGGCCGATTGGCATAGAAGGTATGTCTCACATTACTAGCTTTAGCAAACACACATAGCTTCTTTTTTTTTTGTTTAGATTTTTCTCTCAATTTATTCTTTTCACTCTTACTTTCTTTTTCTCCACTCTTAACCTCTTTTTCTTCACTCATTTTTTCTTTGTTTTTCTTTTTTTTTCAATTGCTCTTTAAAAACTTGTTTTAGGGTAAGGGCTATAAGAGTAACCAGTTTGTTATCTTTCATAAAGTTATACCTATTGAGGAAGCCATCATGAATCACATGTCTATCAAATTGCCATGGTCTTCTTAATAACAAGTGAACCACTTGCATAGGGACATTATCGCAAAGGACCTCATCTTCATACCTCCCAATGGAGAATGCCACTAAGACTTATTTGGTCACCTTCACCTCTTAATTGTCATTCAACTATAGTAGCTTGTAGGGAATGGGATGGTTCAAGGTAGGCAAAGTTAATTTTTCCACCATGACTGTACTAGCCACATTGGCATAACTCCCCTTATCAATAATGAGATTACACACTTTGCCTCTAACATGATATCTAGTGTGAAAAATGTTTTCCCTTTGTTCCTCATTCTCTTCCTTATCTTGAGCATTTGATACACTTCTTGTCACTAAGGCTTTTCCTTCAACTACATGTTCAACTCTTTCAATACTCTCCCCTTCGCTTGAGTTAGATTTTTCCCTTTTTTTTTTCATGCTTACTTGTGGACTCAATCTCTGTATTCCTTTTCACTAGCATGACTTTTTTGTTGGGGGCATTCATAAGCATAGTGACCATGGCTTAGGCACTTGAAGCATTTGATGTTTCTTTATCTTTGAGGTGCTTAAACCTTACCTTTGCCTTTAAGGTCTTCTCCTTTAGCCTTTGAAGAAGTTTTGGGCTTAACCTTCTTAGGGTAGTTGTCACTCTTCTGCTTATGCTTTTTCTCCTAATTAAGCTTCCATTAAAAGTTAGGTTGATGTCCAAATTTGGAAGAACTTCTCTTCTTAAGTTGCCTCTCCACTTTCATAGCCATATGAACCATGTCTTCCAATTCCACATAATGTTGGAGTTCCACCACATTGGCAATGCCATAATGCAATCCATGTAGAAATCGAGCCATTGTTACCTCTCTATCTTTCTTAACATTAGCTCTTATCATGGCCTCCTCCATCTCCTTCGACTAGTCTTTAACACTGTTAGAACCTTATGTGGGGCTTTGGAGTTTTTGATACAATTCTCTATATTAATGCAAAAAAATGGACCTCTTCCTTATGGTAGTCTTCAACTCATCCCAAGTAGAAATAGGTCTTTCATGATTTCTCTTTCTACTTTAAACTAGTTGATCCCACCATATAATAGCATAATCTATGAATTCCACAATCACAAATTTTACTTTCTTTTCTTCAGAATAATTGTGGCATTTCAAAATTAATTCTTCTCCCACTCCAAGTATGCTTCTTGGTTATTCTTGCCATGGAATGAAGGAATGGTCATTTTAATATTATGAAGGCAAGAATCAACTCTTTCTCTTCTAGGCCTCTTATATCTTCTTCCCACATGGCTCTTATCACTCATCCTTTCACTTCTTTCAGTTTCATAAAATAAAGTGGATTGTTCTTCTTCATCCATGTTAATTACTTTATCTTCTATTTCTTCTCTCATGGGGAATTCTTCTACTTTCAACTCTTGAAATTCCTTCACCAAAATCATCAAGCTTCATATTCACCCTTTCAAATTGTTATTGCATAGCCCTTAAGGTGAACATGATATCATTGTTTTGAGAGCTACTACCATATGCCATCTTTAAAGAATAAAAATCTAGAAAATAAATGTTATAAAATAAAGAGCTCACCAAATTGCTTCCCTCACTTGTATTTGAGACACTCTACTCATGTTTGCACTATAAAGTTAGGCTTTTACCCTTAAATGAGCTCACAAACACTCTTGCCTTTTTACACTCTTATCTTCCCTCTTTGAGGCTTTATAAGAACTTAAGAGACAAGATCTTTGAGTTTTCAAAAAAGTAGCAGCCTTCCTTACATAACACTCCAATAATTCCAAAGTGTCATGAATCAACAAGTACAAGGAGTAAATAAATAACAAAGGAATAGAAAAGAAATGGGTAGCACAATAAACAACAAAGTTTCGAACATGACAGCACCAAGAGAAGAAAATTACAAAAAAAAAATCAAATGGTAAAGAAAAATGGACTTTCTAAGCTATGCAAATGATTATGCATCCAAACAAACACATTCAAAATGAATACAATGAAAAATGACTCAAGAGAAACTAATTCTTTGTGGATTGAATGGAGCTTAAACTTGTAGATTTTTTTTTTGTTTCCAAAGATGCAAGCTAACACTTGTTTCTTTCTTTTCCTACTTTCCTTCTTTTTTTGTTCTATCAAATTTTGTTTTTCTTTTTTTTGTCATAATTTTGTTTTGCTCTTGTTTTCCCACAAATGTTTCCTCTTTTTCTTTTGTGTTTCTTTTCACAAGACACTTGCTATCCAGTAAATTTTAGCACTTAATTCTCACTACTTAGAGCAACCAACATCAACCCTAGTTAATCACACACACACATTAATTGCCAATTATGTGTACTCAACAGAAAGGTATTTTTGGCATAAAACACAATAAAAAAAAAGCTTGGACAATAGCAAAAAGCTTAGGAAATTCAAGTAGAAATTTCAGCCAGTTGTAGGGAAAATTGGATAGCAACTACACTAAAATAGAGGACTACAATTTGATGATCAAAACTAATGCAAATGTTGATGGAAATAACACCAAACAACACTAAATTTAAGTGTAATTAATACCAAGCCAATGGACACAAAAAAGCAAAGCAAGAGAAACTTAAACCAACTCATAAACAGTTAATGTGCAACAAATTAAGAAGTAAAAAATTCTACAAAATTTTAGCAAAATTCTCATGCCAAATAGTGGAAAATTCAACCAAGAAATGACACAACATGAACCAAAAAATAAAACTAGACAAACCTATGATCAAATACTTGAGAAACAAAGCAAGACACACTTTTTTTTTTGTAGAAATGTAGTGAAATAATGCCCAATTAGCAAGTAATTTATAGGAGAAGATTGGATAGTAACATAAGCAAAATTAAGCAACAAAATGAAGCAATAATTGGACTTAATTCAACAAGAAATTGATGCAAAAAATGGCAAAAAAATCAAGAAAATGTACAAGAAAAATAAAAAAGATTCAACAAAAAGAATCGAAATTAAACCTAAAATTTGGAGAGCCAAAGCTCTTATATCAAACTAATGTGATCTCCCATAGAGATGCCCATAGATCATCCAAAATTCAACAATAAAATTTAAAGGAAAAAGAAGGATATGGATTTGATGCCACAAAGAGAAAAACTCTGATAAATCTCAAGTTCATGAAGAACCGTAAGAGAGGAAGCTCTTAAGAAGTTGAACACTCTTCAATTTCATAAACATGAGTAATCTAAATTCTTAGGAAAACAAGTATTCCCAAATAGCTTTCACTAAGAAAAAATGGGCAAGAAACATAAGGCAAACAAGCCCAATAAAAACTAAATAATTGAGCTAAAATAAAGACCTAAGTTATAATTGAAGCTTCTGAACTATATTTACAAATCCAAACATAAAACAAGTCCTCTATAGAGTAAAAAAAAATGTTAGTTTGATTTTAGCCTCCATGTTAGCCTTTAAAACTATATAGTTTCACTAAGTTTAAGGCTTATTATCATTAGGTTGGACCTTAGGGAACTCTAGGCTTTTGTTTGACCTCATTTGACCCATTGAGGCTTTGATTATGATCTAATCATTGTGACAAGGTCAATTTGGACAAAAACACTAGGGCAACTTCATAGCAAATTTTGAAACTCCAAATGGTAGAACTAGGCTTGGGCCTCAAAATAAAAGTTGTAGAGCTTTCTCTTAGCCTTTTAACCATATAAAGATTGACTCGATCTAACATCTGGAGCTTAAGTTGTAGCCCAAAACTTGAAATAATGTTAAAAATATGATATTAAG
This sequence comes from Saraca asoca, assembly GCA_026873985.1. Classification (NCBI taxonomy): domain Eukaryota; kingdom Viridiplantae; phylum Streptophyta; class Magnoliopsida; order Fabales; family Fabaceae; genus Saraca; species Saraca asoca. The sequence continues at coordinate 8,238 of JANHAO010010256.1, forward strand.
CAATTAATTTAAATAAGCTCCAAATCATGACTAAATCTCAACATTAGGCCAATTCACTAAATTAAACTCAATTAACATCCTAAGAGGTAGAGTATGAGAGGAAATAAATGGCAAAATATTTTGCTCATAAGAGAGCCTCCTTAATCTTCTTAGCATCTTAGCATTAGCCCTTGGGATAGATCTATCCGGGGATGTGCTAAAGGCCCTTGATAAACCCTTGAGTGATTCTTTAGGTTTCCATAGGCCTATCTCCATCCCTTCTTATTGAATGGCACTAACAAAATTAAAGGAATTTAAAATTCAACTACAAGAATTAACTGATAAAGGTTTTATTCATCCAAGTGGTTCACTATGGGGAGCACTTGTACTTTTTGTGAAGAAGAAAGATAAATCATTATAGTTGTGCATTGGTTACCATCAACTAAATAAGATATTAAGAATAAATATCCCCTCCCTTGTATTAATAATTTGTTTGACCAGGTACAAGGAGTAAAATATTTCTCAAAAAATCAATTTGAGATCAAGATATCATTAGTCAAAGATTTGTAGAGAGGATGTAACTAAAACTACCTTTTGTATGTGATATGGGCCCAATGAATTCCTGTAACGTCATTTGGACTAATGAATGCCTTAGCTACTCTTATGGACTTGATGAATCAAATTTTATGGATAAGTTTATGACTGTATTTATTAATGATATCATGGTCTACTCCAAATTTGGGGAAGAGCATAATCAACATCTGTAAATAGTGTTGCAAACTTTACGTGACTATAAGCTTTATGCAAAATTCTCTAATTGTGAATTTTGGACAACTAGTGTCAAGTTTCTTGGACGCGTTGTGTCATATGAGGGAGTATCAGTTGACCTTTAAAAAATATATGTTGTAGAGAATTGGTCTAAACCTATGATGGTTACTAAAGTTTGTAGTTTTTTGGGATTAGCCAAATACTACCGAAAAATTGTCAAAGACTTTTCTAAAATCTCTACGCTATTGGTGAAACTAACTCGAAAGGGAATGAGATTTGAATGGACTCCTACATGCAAAGAAACCTTCCAAAAATTAAAGAGATGTTCAATAATAGCTCCAATATTAGCATTGCCATCTGGATCAAACGGCTACGCCAGGTATGGTGATGCTTCTTGAATTAGGCTGGGGTGTGCATTGATGCAGAATGGAAGAGTAAACACATTTGCATTAAGGTAGTTGAAGAAACATGAATAGACTTATCCTACTCTTGATTTAGAAATAACAGCAGTAGTTTTTGCTTTAAAAATATAAAAACACTACCTGTATGGAGAAACATATGAGATTTATATGGATCATAAAAGCTTAAAATACATTTTTGAGCAAAAAGATCTTAATTTCCAACAACAAAGATGGATGGAGTTGGTCAAAGATTATGATTGTTTAATATTGTACAATCCTGGTAAAGCAAATGTGGTGGTAGACGCACTAAGTTGCAAGTCGACAAGTAGCTTAGCTCATCTTCTTTCCAAAGAGGGAAAGTTAATGTACTCCTACCTAGAATTTAAAAAGCTTGGTGAGCAATTAGAAGTTCTAGATTAGACCTCGATTCTAGCACATTTGATAGTACAATTAGTAATGGTAGACCAAATTAAGGAAATTCAAAAACAAGATCTACAATATGCAATTCTTAAACAAAGGGGAAAGCAAAACTGAACTAACATATTGTAATTGACAAGGCATGAATGCTTAAGAAAGAAGGACAATTATGGGTCCCTTCAACTATTCATGGAGATTTGCTATATCAGGCTCATAACTTATCATGCAAGATGCACCTGGGAATGACTAAAATGTATCATGATTTGAAAGACATGTTCTAGCAGAAAGGCATGAAACATGATGTGCTAAAATACAAAACTAAGTGTCTTACATGCTAGCAGGTGAAGGCGGAGCATTAACAACTGACAGGACTATGCCAGCCTATTATGATTCCAAAGTGGAAATGGAAAAGTATTATAGTAGATTTCTTAGTTAGACTGCCAAAATCATGGAAGGGTTATGATTTAATTTGGGTTATTATTAATCACTTAACTAAATTGACTCATTTCTTACTAGTTAAGATGACTTATTTGGATGCTCAATATGTAGAAGTATACCTTGATCAAATAATTCCTTTGCATGGTATGCTAATGATGATTATCATGGATCAAGGTACTTAGTTTACTTCTCACTTCTATCAATCATTTTAGCAAGCATTAGGTACTCAATTGTAGTTTAGCACTGCTTTCAATCCATAGACTGATGGTCAATTAGAGCGAATGATCCAGATTCTAGAAGATATGCTTCGAGCATGTGTAATAGGGTTTGAAAGAAACTGAGAAAGATATTTACCACTTATCAAATTTGCTTACAACAATAGTTACCAATCTAGTATTCAAATGCCACCATTTAAGGCATTGTATGGAAAGAGATGTAGATCTCCAATAGGTTGGTTTAAGCTTGAAGAAGCAAAGTTAATAGGGCTAGTTCTTGAATAGATACAGATGAAAAGGTATAATTGATCCATGATCAAGTGAAGGTAGCTCAAGATTGGCAAAATTCATACTTGACTAATAGGAGAAGAAACCTAGAATTCAAGGTTGATGACTAAGTGTTTCTCAAAGTATCCCCTATGAAGGGAACTATATGATTTCGCAAAAAGGAGAAGTTAGCACTGCAGTATGTGGGACCATTTAGAATTATCAAATGTATAGGAGTTATGGCATATCAATTAGAAAATCCAGCTAAGATGCAAGGAATCCATCTAGTATTTCACGTTTCCATGTTAAGTCAATATGTTCCGAATAAATCCCACATCATTAAAGAAGAAGTGATTCACCTAGATACTAAACTAACCTACAAGGAGCAACTAGTAACTATTCTTAACTGACAAGTTCGAAAGCTTAGATCATGAGAAGTTTCCATGGTCAAAGTGATGTAGGGATGACATGATGAACAAGAAGCTACATGGGAAATAGAAACTGACATGCGAGAAAAATATCCATATTTATTTAGTAAGAAGCAGTTATAATGATTATTTAATATGAAGTGTTATCCATATTGGTTGTTGTGCTCTAGTTAACTTACTATTATTGTTTATAATTCAAGGACAAATTTTAACTAATTTGTATTAAAATTTCATTGTCATTAGTACTTGATAAGTACATTAAATTTGAGCTCAGATTGAAAAAAATAGGAAAATTACTAAAAAGGGAAATGGCAACTTGTAGTTACTGGGGATTGACTTACTTTTCCCATTGTACCTTTCCCTTAGTCAACTTACTTTTCTTCTTTAGCTTCCTGGATTGCAAACTTATGTAATACCTTCTTCTTTAAGCTTGACTCTCTCTTTACCTTCACTTCCTTACTCATCAAGCAAGTCCACCAAGTTTCATTATTATTTTTTCAAATTTTTACTGCTAATTCCTCTCTTCTTCTTCTTTATTTTAATATCAAAATCATGCTGATTCATTGAGTATAATTCAAGTTATGAGTTTTTGAACTCTACACTTACTATTTATGTCACTGTTCACTTCAAAAACCTATACAAATTTTCTAAAGTTTTAAAGCTTAAATCTTGTGTATTTTGTCTGTTTCTTTGTAATAAAATCATAATCAAATGATATATAATTGTTTGCTAAAGGAAAAATATTCAAATAACTAAGAAGCTAATATATTTTTCTCTTTGTGTATGAAGAGTGTTAGGGAGTATAAGTGAGATCAGTAGTGATCTAACATATCTAGCCCACTTATAAGTAATTCTTACCATTGTGATTTAGATTGTATTTTTTGCTTATGATCTATTGAATATTTGGTGCCAGTTGATGAAAATGGGTTTTTTGTGATTGTGAGGCATGATTTGAGATTGAATGGATTTACTGATATGATGATTAGTTTGTTGTTGAAATAGTTGAGTTTTATGTATGCTTAAACTTTCAAAACATGTTTGTGTTGAGATCCTCTAGTGCAATCTTAAATTGGAAGTTGTTCTCCCCTATTTTTCTGCTGCGGCCTATAATTCCTACTTGTGTAAGTCAAATCACGGCTTTTGAACTAAATCTGCTATCATGCTTATAGAAACATGGCTATTTTTCTTTTACAAGTGAATCAAATCGATCTTTTCTACCTTATTTTTCTCTTCTAATCATGTTTCTGATCATGTTTTTAGTTAGACTTTCCACATGATTGCACATTTTGGTGAGTAGACTCATATTTTTAATTCATTTCCCTTGAGTCAAATTGAATTTCTTCGATGATCCTACTTGCAATTTTGATCATACCTCTAGAAATTTTTACTTTGTTTGGCTCAATTTCACTTCTCTTTAATATATTTTACATTCCCTTGGGTTTAATACAGTAAGGCCCTAATTAGATCTAGTATAACAATTAAGATACCCTACGAAAGTAACTTGTAAGCTAATACATACCGTAATATATAAATAATAAATTCAGTTGTTGATATAGATATGAAATAAGAAAGTAAGGTAGAGATTGTGAATGTGTGTGATTGTTATAATACAATTAATATGAATAATCTTGTTATGTAATGTGGGATAGTGTATGGCATTACCACTGATGATGATATGTGATAATGTGAAATTGATAAAGTATTTGTTACAAGAATAGAATGATTGAATACTTGAGAGTTCTTTGACACTTGATTTGTGAATGATGCGACATGAGGAGAATAATGAAATAGATCCTAGATCTGTGTGTTCTGAAATGATGAGTAGGATAAGGTTGGCTTGGGGGAATAAGAGTGGATTTATGTGGGATAAGGCTGGACTAGAGTAATAAGGAGACTTATATTTATTGTTATGTATTGTTTGACCTATTTTGTTGGCATATGGAATGTTGAGATATGATATTATGAGATTGGAACATGTAATGAGCAAAAAATGGTGGCTTGTGGCTATGAGAGCCCAATTAGGCATAATAGGTTAAGAAAAATATGATCTAAACTTCCTTATAGGTGATTCTCTAATATTCAATATTTGCTTATGAGAAATGACTATCAAGTTAGGGTATGAATGCATGTATATATGCCTTCTATTGTTTGATGAATTCATAAGTTTGGTACACTTTATTCACTGAGCCTTAGACTCATTCTTCTATAGATTATTTTTCAGATTCTCAAGACATTGTTGTGAAAGCTACCCCCAATAAGAAAGAATAGATAATGAATTGATAAAAGTCATGAATATACCAGCATGTGAAGTTCTCCATGATGCCAAAATCATCCCAATGGAACCACCCAATATGCTTCTTATGATAGCCTAGGATGGTTTGAACCTTAGATGTCTACCATCGATATGTTTATAGTTTGCTAACCCCTTTTTTTGGAAAGCTTTGTAAATGGAAGGGCTACAGGGCTTAGTTATATTAACCTATACTTTTGATATTATGTAAGACATAGGTTAACTTGACCACTTTTGAATGCCTTGTTTGAGAAGTATATAGGGTAGTTTAGGAGTGATTTTTTGGTTTACGGAAGGTGGAAGTTATTTTGTTTAGGAACTATTGTAACCTTTAGCACATTATGATAAGATGGCATGGGCTTATTAGGTGATGCCAATGTAAATTACACAATATATACAGTCTATAAGCATTTCCATCTTTTTTAAGTTTGCTATGTCCTAATTAGCAAATGAGATACAAATAAATATGATTAAGGAAATTCTAAGATGACTATAATAGGAATTAAATAGTAAAAGATAATGAATGATTGAGTTTTTGGGTCATGACATTAAGCTTGTATATGGGTGTGGATTTAAGTTTTAAAGGATGATTTGATATTGTGTAATGGTATGTAATTCATCCTGAAGCTTATTAGGCAAACTCATGTGAGTTTGGACCTTAAAGTCATTAAAAAAATTTAGTTTCATGCAAACTGAAGACCAACAATCAATTATTGAGGGCTAATAGTTGACTATTGCCTTTTGTGACTCTTTGTTTGGCCATTTGTTATGTTAAAAATATCATATTTGAGGGCCACCAGACAATTGTTGGGGCCTAACAATCCACTGTTGCCCTTTGTAACTCTGTTTTGGCCCTCTGTTATGCTAAAAATATCATATCCAAGGGCCAACGTCTACTATTGCCATTTGGTAGCCTAAACTATATTTAAGGGATGACAATCTTCCATAACATACTCTAGTATTTTTAGTTATAACTTGAGTTAGGAAAGTTAAAACTTCAATGCAATTGAATTTATAGAAACTAGGCACACATGCCTACAACATATTCAAAATTCAATTTGAGAACTTAAACCAATTGTGCACATCATCATTTTGAAGTCAACCTAAATTTAGGTCTTTGATATGCACACATACCTTTGATAGTTTTGACCATAACATCATCTAGGAGCAATGAACTTTAAATTGTAAAATGTTCAAGAAACTAAACCTTGATGGAAATAACTTAGTTTAAAAGTCATAATTGGCTCATGGCCTTGTTTTCTCATTATGGATAGAAGTGGGGCACGTTTTGAAAAGTAGCCTAGAATGACAAAATCTTTACTTGGAAACTAAATACCCTTGAGACCAAGCATAATGTGGATTGAATAATCATAGTAACTTCCAAAAGTCATGTAATGATAATTGTTAGGTAGTAGATCAATTTTGTATTATGTATTTGCTTTTGTGAATGAAAGTAACGAGCATGCTTAAAGAAAAACATGACAAAAAAAGGAATGAGGGAGGGAAAATAGTAATGGAAGTATAAGTGATTGTCATTTATAATTGAAGGTTGAACTCTTAGTTATATGAATGATATTCCTATATAAACTAATAAGTATTTTCCACTTGGGATATTAAAATACAATGGTTGGTCACCAACCTAGTAATGGTATTGTATAGTCTAGGTAGCATGAGTAATGAAACAATATAAATTTTGGGTGGTGGAGTTTCTTACTTAGTAACCTTTATATGTTATATAGATTTAGTACTTGAGCAAAGGAAATGACTTACCCCAATATAAACTAGTAATGGTAGTTAACTTTTAAAACTTGCATGGTGATGTTGAATATGCTCTTTTATATGCCCTAGTATGGATAAATCTTTTGAAGTAGCTTGGAAAAAGCCTATGGTAACTATATAGAATATAAATGAGTATGAATTACCTATTTATGATAATTGTGTGATGAAATGCTTACATGCATGAATGATAAAAATGTGGAATTATAACTATGAAATGTCACTTTGTGGGAATATGAAATGTGTGCTTGGCATAAATGTGAAATGAGAAATCAATGTGGCATAATGAAAAAGGCACAATATTGGCTATGAATTGACTAAGGAATCAAATCTATGTGCTCCAAGAAAGATGAATAAGGTTAAGGTAAGATAGATCAGGATAGATGAGAGCTACAAGGAGATCATTTGCTATGTTGAATCTTGTAATTTGTCTTAATGTTTAAGTGAAGGTTTATTATGACATTCAAAAAACGTGGATCTTTGTAAAAATTATTGCAATGGTATATGTGTAACACATGAAATATAAGAAGGACTAAATTGAAAAGTTTTAGGGACTAAATTGAAAAGATTTTGTAAATGGGGGCCCTTGTGAAAGTTAGTGAGAACTTTTAGGGCCAAAATGAAAATTATAAAAATATTTTAATATATATATGGGGTCATCCGATTATAGGTTGGTCAGCCCCTTTCTTCTCTCGACCTCTTTCTTCTCTTCTTTTCTCTGGCTCTCTCCGGAACTTTCTGGAGTTTCGTATGTTGCTAGTATACCTTTGACCATTTCTCGAGCCCAGGCTCACTGTCCTTAGCTGAAGGGGGACCTAGCTAGATTCTGCTATTTTTCTTCCTCTTCGGTCTGCTCATTTCTGGGATCTCTACTATTGCCAGTGAACTACTGCCATTCAGCCATGGCAATCTGGATGCCCTCCGAAGCTACCTTTCCCGACGGCATGATTTCTCCCTTCTCCCAACAAATTTGCTAGGCCAGCTAACATAGTAGAGGCATGGTTTCCTTTCCCCCCTGTTTACTGAAGGTTCGGCCACTCATGGCTTTCGGGTCGTTGGCGACGTTCCATCGACAACAAGGTGATAGTAGTAACTTTAAAATATGAGGTATTACTATTAAATTATTGAACACATTTGCACTCAAAACTTTGAGGTTCCAGGCTTCCATCTAATTCCTTAATTAGGTTGAATAATCCAATTTCCAATTTAGCTGAACTAGCTTTTAAGGAGCTCTTAAGGTGAGTAGATAATCTGCCTTACTTAATAAATTATATTTTCAAAATAATCTTGTTGTATGGAATGATTCTGGTTTGCTGAATGATTTTGGTTTGCTGAAATATTCTATTTTTGTTAGATGATTTTGATTTGTTGAAAAATATGATTTGGATGCTAGCTTTCTTGAAAATTTTAAGGTATGTTGTATGATATATATCTATACATATATATATATCTATTTGTTTGATATGATGAAATTATATTCCATTTGTTTTCAGCATATTATTATTTCAATGATAAATAAAATGAGGTTTTGAATTCATTGAAAATCTTTTGGCAATCTGATGGTCTAGTGGAGAAATAAGGGTAGGCTGCCGGATATGTAAATATTCAGCATGCAATCTGGTCTAAGGGAGGGATATGGGTGGGTTGTCGAATATGTAAATATTTGACATGCGGATTGGTCTAGGATAATTATATTGTTGTGATTGCCATTAGGAATTTTCCTTGGATTCCAGATGAGTGTATGATTAAATGCATACTAAGTCTTTTTTTGTTTTGTTTCGCATATATTTATATTTAGAATTGTATTTATGCTTATAGTTATATTGATATACTTGATTTTTAGGGGGTTATCTACTCACAAAGTTTCAATGAAACTTACTCCTTTCTTCTTCATGCTTTCTAGACTCAGAAGAGATTCCTTCAGTTACTTGATACCTTCCTAGTTCTGGGTCTGCTCATTAATCGAGTAGATCACGTCTTGCAGAGATTAAAGGTATAGAAATGGTATAATATTGGTAGTTGGATTAGTAGTTGTACATATGTATTTTGTCTGAATGCCTAATAGGATGTAAATTGTATAGTTTGGGCCACTGTATATTAATATGATGTTATATAGGTTGTGGTGAGTGTGTAGTCCTCGTGTTGTTGTATAGGCCATGTGGCTAAGTGTTCAAAAAATAGAGGAAATTCTACCAAATTTTTGGTAAAGTTATCATATGAATGATTAATCATGCATCTATAAATAAAATAATGTATATGTGGTGTAATTTGCATTGTCAGGCTTGTAGGAGGTTTCCCATTGGTGACCTCTTATGACGGTCATGTTCGGTGGATTGGGGCGTGCAAAGTTAGTATCAGAGCATGATCTAGTGTTGTGTGAGTTTTATCACTCAATATTACGCAAGCGTACACAGTCAAATGAGTAATATAGAGTGAGTGAGTATCATCTCCACAGGAATTGAATTTCTTGCAACTTTAATGTAAAAATCTAATAGAGCAAATAATGATTTGTTGAGCTAATTAAAATTATTAACAGAGTAAAATGACAAAGCTAAACTATACTAATGAATAATGCAAGAAAAGAGGTACTGAATTCCCTAGAAAAGTGGATTAATATGTGAATTAGATAGTTAAGATTGATGAATCCCTT
>JANHAO010010257.1:0-17792 GCA_026873985.1 Saraca asoca
ATCAGCAAGATTGGCATAAAACATTTTTACTAACCTAGGATAGGCATTTCCTTTGAAGGTCAAGAATTTTTCTAACCTATATTTTGCTAACAATTCAGGCAAATAGGCAGTCTTTAGTAACTGATCAGTAAAATATTTTAAAGGTTTAACTTTCCTATTTTCAAGAGAAAGATAGGCTGCATACTCATTGGACAATTTGAATAAAGATTCTTCATCTATTGGTTAAGTTGCCTTTACTAGTGATTTGTCCTTACGCTTTGCTCTAAGTTTGATTCTCTTTGCCATTTGTGTTGAAGTTTTTGAGGTTATGATTTCTGGGGTTTGATTTGTGGATTTTTTATTTTGATTGTTTTTTTATGAAATTAATGAATAAAAAATGTTTGAAATGGTGTTTTTAATGTTTCCATGGAAGAAAATTGGTAAAAAAGTGTGTTAGGGACAAGATTTGAGAGTTTTTGGTGAGAAAAGTCCAGAGAGTTTTGGCTGAGGGCTTGAAAGAGAACTGAGAAATAAGTTCAGCATCAATTCAAGTATATATAGTATTATGCCTTGAATCAATTTGTGAATTGATTCAGAGAGCAAAAGCTTAAGTAGGAATTGATTTGGGCTTAAATTTACTCATTAAGATTCATAGGCAAATCGATTACTGAATCAGTTCATATATAAGTGGATTTTCAACAAACCAATTAAGGAATTGATTCATCCAGATGTTTTAGAAAAATTTTAGAAATTTTGAGTCTTCTTAAAACTTTGTAAAATCCAATGAATCAATTCTCAGTGTGTATTGTTCTAGAAGTGAATCGATTACAGAATAAATTCAAAAACCCATGAAAAATCTAGATAAATGTGAATCGATTCAGGAAATCTTGAGTTCAATTTTTCTAAATTTTTATTTTTCTAGCAGTTTTCTTAATCATTCAAATAGCCAATTATCATCTCAAAATCACTTAAAATCTCAAATTCTCTCCATGTACCTACAAAACAAGCTCAACAACATCTCTAATGCTCAAGTTAGTAATTCCAATATACAAATCAAATATGAGAAAAAAATGACAATTTACTAAAATTTTTAGGGGATTGTCAATGTTTTTCTTGTGGTGAGTGCAACTTTTGTCCTACCTTATTAGTTACTTTCTTTTCTCCCACATAGACTTGCAAAGCTAAAATTAAGTTTGCTTGGTTGGTACCTAGTAAGTTTTGGGTCCATATTTGTTAGTAAACTCCACAAAAAATTTCTTAACAGTAGATGATTTTGGTAACCACACAAGTTTCTCATTTGTTTTCAACAAATATGTTCCATTTCTAAATGGATAGTCTCTAATATGATGTCCTTGATGATTACAGTAATAATAGGTGATATAAACAGAATTCCATCTCTTAGATTTCTTATATTGCTGCTGTCTATATCCTAAGCTAACTTTATTTTGAAATTTTTTTTAACTTTCCAGCATGCCATTAGGTTTCACATGACTTTCAACAAAACCTTGTAAAGCCTTATTCAACTTTTCTATTTCTAGCTTATAGGACTTAAAATGTTCACATGCTTTATTTTCACTTAATAATTTTTCAGCTAAAATGTAGAAATCAACATTTTCTTTTTCAATTTGCTCAATCTTTTTAACCAAATTCTCATTCTAACTCTTTAATTTCTTTATCTCCTTATTGGCTTTGGTCAAGGCTTCATAAATTTCTTCATGCAAGTCATCATAATCATCATCATTTATATTATCAACCTCATTATTTGTTTCAGCATTAGATTCACTACCGGTATCACTAGCATACGACAAAAGAATGAAGGATACTTTAAAACCTGTGTATTTTCATTATGTTTTGCCATATGACAGTGCTACTTTTCCATTTTGCAATTAGCTTAGGTTCTATCACTATAAGCAATCTCCAGAGTGTTTAAGATCTCTTTTGCTAAACTACACTTAGAAATTCTTTGAAATTTATTAGAAGACAATGAGTTCATAACAATCCATTTTACCTTGGAGGCAATGAGGTATTTCCTTCTTTCCTCATCAAACCATAACATTCTAGACTTAGATTGCAAAATCCCATTAACAGATATTTTAGGAGATTCATAACTTGTCTCTAGAATTTTTAACATGTCCACATCTAAAGCCTTAATAAAAATTTTTATTTTATACTTCCAAAAAGCAAAATTTTCAGCATCAAAAGGAGGTGGACTATTCAGGGATGTATAATATGAGAATGTAGTCAAATTAGAATCCATATTCTTGTCAAAGAAAAGGAGTTTCAAGAGCCAAAGCTCTGATACCAACTTAGGGTCCCAGATAAAGATATATTATGGATCTTGCCCTTATTCCTTTAAGGAAATTTATATACTCTTTTGATTATTGTAAACTCCTTGAATTTGACAAGATTGTAAAGAATTGTTTTATATTCAGAGAAATTGCAAAAAATCAATTAATAAGTGCGCAAAATATGAAATTAAAAATTATGTAGCAAGAATGTAAATGTAGGAGTAGAAAAATAGATTCAATGCATACGGTTTTTAAAATGGTTCAACTTGAATTGAAACCACAATTCAAGCCTACTCTATTGGACAATCTTCAACCAGATTACCACTTCTATTAATCAAAACATTAGGATTAAAAACAGGCTCCTGAAATGCCAATTTTACCCATAAGAATTACAACAAAGATCTTGTTAACCTAGAAGATTTTCACTTGGCTCTTCCAAACCTAAGATTACAAGAATTTCTACAAGCTTTTGCTAACCTATACAATATTGCTATTAACCTAGAAATCTCAAAAGAAAAGATTAGGATAAGCCAAGATCAAGGTAAAGTAAGAAATATAATACCAAAAGTTTGAGATGAAAAACTCAAACAACTAATGTGAATTCTGCAAAAATTTGATTTGAAATCCTTTTGATTCAAAGATTTAATGAGGTAGAATCAAATCTGAATAAGTTTTGATTGCTCTATGTCTTTTGCACTTGAAGAAGAGAAAAAGATATGAAAACTGAAGGTGGTTAGGGATTTCATAACTGTTGCAACCAACTGTAATAGAATAACTAACTTTTATTTTGTGAATCAATTCTTGAATTGACTCAAAGCAAAATCCTAACCTTCAATTTAAAAACTTTTTGAATTTTTTCTTCATGAATTGATTCGTATAGATTTTTCAACATGAATCGATTCAAAAGATATAAAATCTGTACTGATAAAAAATATCTTTGTTTGAAAAATATTTGACTTTTGCTTTCTTCAAATGCTTTATTTATGCCTCATTTAATCAAATAAAAAATATTTTCTTGAATCAAATCTCATTTGAATTCACTTACAAAAAGATCCTATAAAAATAAAATAATTGCTGACTCTAATTTTGATCTTTTGAATCACATATACTTTAAACCTGCAAAACAAATTAAAAACACTAAAGTATATTGTCAGATACTATTGTAAATGATTTAGATTAAAATTATTTTTCAACATCAAAACAAAGAAAAATATGTAGTTAGGGTAACCTAGGCTAACATTTATCACCATATTGTATGCAATGTCTATAAACAAGAACCAAAGGCAATCATTACAAAAGGTTGGTCTCTATTTGCTAAAACTAGTGTTTAGTCATGGCTAATTATATGTTGTTGTATCTAGAATTAGAAGTAGATGTGGGTTGAAGATTCTTACACATGATGAAGGCAATCAAGTTACAGTGCAAATACAAATGTTGTTTCCAAAAAGGTTTTTCAAAATATACATTAACTTCAAATAAAGGTAAATACATGACCTTTACATTTATCATTGAAACCACCTAGTAGACAATTGAAGAATAATATGTTTTAAAAATCATATAATAAATTAATTATTCTATTTTTTTTTATTTTCCATTTCTTCCTTGCACAATAGAAATCAATTTATTGATATCCATATTGTAACTGCAAAATGTCACTTAGATGAAAGTAAATATTCTTTATTAAAGTCAAAATCAGTGACCATGGAGATAAGAGTTAGATATTCTATGTTAATTATTTTTACGTAAATGTAATAGTAAATGGATATATTTGAAATATTATATTGAGCTATAAATTAGTGTCAAAAAATTATTTATTATATTTTGAAAACTATTTACAATCACAAAATAATACAATAATTAAAGGTCTAGTTTACCCTTATTTGAAAGTTAATATTGGTATATTTCTAAAAATTTGGGATTCAATGGTTGCATCTTGTAACTTTTGAATCCCATAGCAGAAGTTTTATTACCTTGGCTTATATCATGGTCCATATACACATGAACTTACCCCTATTCTTGATCTCCAAATTTTCTATAGATATGCAATCATGAACAAACGTCTTTCCCAATGGTTGTAGAGTGGCTACTAGAGTCCTTCACAATAGAAATTACACATCCTAAGTCCCATAGCCATTAGAACTAGCCTCTAAGAGTAAAATGATAATGCAAGAGGTAGAAAAACTCATGTTTTTCATAGTGGTAAAGAGCGCATGAATTTTCTATGTTTTTTTTTAATATTTTGCTATACTTAAGAGCAATTTAGAAATTAACTCAGAATCTTGATTTAAGAAATAATTATCTATAAAATTAATTTGTAGATAATATGCTCATAAAAAATTAATTAACCACCATCATAAATCTATTTAAGATTAATTTCTTTATTTTTCTCAATTAATTATTTAAACAAATCAAATAATTAATGGATAATAGGATTAAAATAATCACATGTACCATGCCCATGTGAACACATTATATGTCATGTAACATCTCCCACTTGTACATGTGAGCATGCATACTACTCAATCCAATATTGGTTTTAACCTCTCAGTCATACAAGAAATGGAATATGCAACCATACAAGAAAGGTATCAGTAAGGAAATGATATACTAAGTTACGATCTAACTAGCATGACATTACTTTAGCCTCACTATACCCCAAATAATCTACTTACATCATATTTTTGCATCTCTGATCCATCTTAAATATAGAACTATGCAAAAACCAATCTATATCCTTTGTGCTTATGGTTATATCAACTACATAAGCTTATGTAACAGCCTAAATAATGAACCATAAACCTATAGGTGTAAGATCAAATGATTTTTCCTTAGATGTTCATTTTAATATACCAAGTTTAAGTTGTTTCCCAAGACTTGTTCCACTAGACCATATGATTCTTGGCTCTTGGAAGTCATGCTAAAGTAGTGACACCTAATCTTAGATTTATAACATAGGTCCTAGTCCCAAAGGGTATGAATGTATGACACTCACAAGTCCTATAGGGGTCACACAATGATGAAGCAAGGACCCATTTGGTCACTCCCTAACATTGGTTATCTTACAACATATATAATATGAAATGTATACTATAGTGGAGCTCCCACTTAGGCTTGTCATGCTCTAATATTACACTGTACAAAACTCAAACTAATCATCACAAAGTGACTAGTTTGAAACACAAAGTCTCAAATCTAGCTTTATACAAGCTACATAGGGATGTGAACATCCTCTTTGCTTAAAGCTTTAAGTCTCATCTTAGCTCATAACTAAGGTGACATGATTTTTTTTTTATCATAAATCCTCACTTGCCACCTAGATAACAAGAAAATCACCTTAACAGGTGTCAAAATTGGCAAAAATAAGATGCTGAACTATCCTAAGTTGAAGTAGGATGAGTCCAGGTTAATTCACAAGGGTAGTGTATAAAAGTAAAAGACATAAGGTTGTTGGCTATTTACTCAGAATATGAAATTAGACAATTGACATAAACATAAACAAAAGAATTAAATGTATATAGGGAACTCTAAATGGAAAAACTTCAATCCAAGAGGCTCTAGTATTCAATTCAATGATTGATCATAGATATAAAAGTTTTATTCCTTTTTTAAGCACTTAGCTGAGAATCAAATCAAGCTTAACATTTAAATTAATTTTTGCTAATTTTTCTCTAATTTTGTTAACCAAGCATAGTACTTAAATTAATCTTTATTGCTAAATTGATCAAAATCCAGCACCCCAACCAATTTAACAATACCATTAAGAGCCAAAAAATATCAAGAATGATTAATAAACTCACCCTAGCAACAAATTCATTAATCATCATATGTTTCTCTAGAATAATTTACTGACACCAGTGCACAATCAAAAACCCTTGTGCTACTTAAGCCAGATAGCCATAAACAACTTTGATTAATGAAGTTTAGCTAATAATTATATACAATGAACAATCAAATAATGTGCACAATTAATCAATAATTCAAAGTAATTAATGAAATTAAATAAGAGAAACAAGAAAATCAAATTGGGAATAAATTAACAATAGAAATACATCTCACAATTAACATGAAAATTGAAGCAAAATTTTCCTTAGATTGAATAAATGGTTTAGTTGCACATTATAAGAAAATTACAAACAAAAACAAAAGAAAAGGAAAGACATAAAAGGGGCTGGTGTTTTTGCCCTAAGAGAGGTTTTTCTTCTTACACAAGTAGAAAAAAAAAGGAAAAGAATGAATCACTTAGATCTCAATTAGGTTTTTCTATGAGCTTATACCTATCTCTACTTAAGCTACTGACTTGGGCTGGAAGGAGGCACAATTGGATGTAGGTCTCTTCATAGAAGTTGTAATTCTATCTCTTAAAAATCCAATGGCCTTAAGTTTACTAAAAAATTTGATTTCTAACTCAACTTGTGGGCTAAAAATTGAAATAGCTTTGTAGAGCAATCCAACCCATAATAGAATTCATCATTTGGATTCATAGCTCTGAAATTTAATCAAAATGGTACAGTTTCACTTTGAGCCCATCATAAAAATTATGGAGGTAAATCTTAGCTATCAAATGGGCTTAGATTTGCATTGAAATTGAGGTCTAGAGCTCCAAATATAGTTAAAATATCTTGACTAGTTTTGGGTTAATTGGTTAGCATTCTATTTTGGCTTCTGGGCTAAATTTGACCCTCTAAATAGTTGAATTAGGCTTAAAACTCTTAGACGATATTTGTAAAGATTCCTCTTAGTTTTCCAAATACAAAAATAATCACCAAAAAAGGAATTCTATAACTTTAGATACACTAAAAAAAATAAGAAATAGTGCCAAATTACCAAATTAATCCAATTAAGCTCTATAAATAACTAAATCAAGAAACCAATCACTAGTATCCAATTTAGAACATAAACATGATAAAAGACTAAGTATATAAGGGATATAAAATGTGTATAAATTATGTTCATTACACCTATATATGGTATGCGGTGATCGTTTAAGTCTTATCCCACCTGTTACTTAAGTGTGGGGGCAGATTTCTAATGTGAAAGGGACAATTCAAGCCTGGTGACAATAAATATGTGCATCTAATTAACCTTTATCATAAGTTAGCAAATAATAGAAAAATAAATTTATTTTACCAAAAAAACAAAGTACAACATAGTAGTATATCAAATGTTCAACAAACCTAAACCTATAACATACTTACTAAAAGCATCTCTTATAATGGGTGTAGTAAAAGACACCAACAAACTCATCACTAATGTTGATATGCTTTAGGGAAACTAATTCCTATGTAATGAAATTATATGTAGACTATTAATGGCTAGGAGGCACACTTCTACTTCTTGCCACAATATGAAATGACTTCTCCTTTTAGCATAAACACAAAGCTTACTATGAACTTATGCTTGTTGATGTATACAAGCTATTGGCATTACTAGTTTAGACTCTAACTCAGATAGCACAAAGCCATATTTTGGGCATTTATTAGATTTCTAAGTACCTCATTAGCTATTCCCTAGTGTGCAATCTTAGGACTACTTTAAAACCTACTAACCATGTAGATATTAAGTTAAGTATACATCACAATATTTGTCAGACTAACTACTGCATTCACATGTGAAGCTTTTTCCATTTGCATCATTTCTTCCTCTATCTTAGAACATTAGTCCAAGCTTTGGTGATGGCTCATATCTCTTGGAATATCCATGAATTTGGAATTAAGTATGCAAAAATGTTTTAAGATCCTTTAAATATAGGTTTCCTGAGACAAACTTAAGAATCTTTTAAAATGGTCTTTTACAATTTTAACCTCAAGGATGTAGTACACTTGATCCAAACATTTCATCTCAAATATGAAAGGCAACTACCCGTTAGTTGTATGCTTCAACTCCATATCACTCCTAGCAAGCAATATGACGTAAAGTTAAAGAATTAGAAGCTTATTCTTCATTATCTTAACACATGCACAATGGTCCTTTTTGAATATAGTAAAGCTTGTCAATGCGAAAGCTTTATGAAATTGAATGTACCACTGCCTAGATGAATGCTTAAATTCATAAATAGATTTCTTTAATTAAGTAGCGCAATGTGTGCACTTGTCCCTTAGCCTTAAAGCCAATAGGTGAATCTACATAGACCTCTTGATCTAGTTCTTCACTAAGGAGAGTTGTCTTCACATCCATAAGGAGAGTTGGTATATTTCTAAAAATTTGTAATTGAAAGGTTACTTTTTATAACTTTTGGACCCCATAGCGAAAGCTTTATTACCTTGGCCTAGATTACAATCCATATACATACAAACTTATTCATATTCTTGATCTCTAAATCTATTTCAAATATGCAATCATGAAAAAATGTCTCTTTTGATAGCTGTAGAGCAACTTGTCCTTCGTAGCAAAAATTAGACACCCCAAATTCTATAGGCCTTAGATGGTGCTTTGAGAGTAAAACGATAAAAAGAGAAGATAAAAAAACTTATGCTTTCTATGGTGGTAAAAAGGAGCACTAATATTCTATGTTTTTTTTTATGAATATTTTATTTTACTTAAAAATAGTTTGGAGATATCATCTAAATTAATTCAAAATCCTGATTTAAGGAATAATTATTTACAAATTCAATTTGTAGATAATGTGCTCATCAATATCAATTAACCCACCATCATAAATCCACTTAGGATTAATTTCTTTATTTATCTTTATCAATTATTTAAATAAATCAAATAATTAATAAATAATAAGATTAAAAATAATCTCATATATCATGTCCATGTGAATGCATCACATGTTAGGCAAGTTAAAAACAAGATTTTATTTCATTTTTTAATGAATTTCTTTTTTAACTGGTAATTGAATTTAAGTTAAAAGAACATTTCATTTATAATTTCTATTTTAATTACATTTGTGTTATTATGAAATCCATCATATTTATGAAGGATTTTATTTGAATTCATTCCATTTGTCCTAAAATACATTTTATATAAAAAAAAATTTACCCTAATTCTAACATTTATTTACCACGATACCATCAAAATCTATTTTTTTAATTAAATTTCATTCATTTTTAATAGTTCAAACAAAAGAACTTATTTGCAAATGAATTGAAACATTATTTTTGGCATAATTTCCAAATAATAAAATTTATTTGTAAATAAATTAAAATAATTTATATTGAAACGAAATGAATTGAAAGTATTAGATAAGTTTTGAGAGTCACTTTAGGCTGTTTTATAAATTTGGCCCATAAATGGACCTTTACACTTGTGGAGTTTTAATTTAGTCAAAGAATACTAATACGGTTTAAAAGGCTATAACTAACATTGTATGGTGAATTTCTACTAGTAACTAAATAAAGAGGGGAAAAATTACCCTTACTTCTTGCGAAAGTTTGGTGCTATGTTATTAATTATCATTGTTATTTAAAAATGAGACTTAAGGACCATTTGTCTAGTGGAAAATATTTTTCATTGAAATAATCTCATTTATTTATGTTTATAGTTATAAAATAGGTGTTGTCTATTGTATCTTAAAGAAACTAGGGGTTCCAAAACCCAGGGCAGGTGGTTGAAGGAGATTGGGCCACATGTTTGAAGAGTATGGCCTACTTATATTCATTTTGGCTCACAGTAAGTAATTGAAATTGCAAAAGCTCTTCTACATTGTGAGTGAGGGAGTTAACTTCATCAAGTAGTTGTTTTTTGAAATACCAAGCCATTTAAATTTGGCTCTAAGTCATCATCTTTATCTTCAGCATTTTCTTTGGAATTTTGGAAGCTGAACTTTTTGAGGTTTGAGGAGGTGTTAATGGCACTATTAGCCAAATTGCTATAGGCACCATTCATCAATGCACTGGCCATTATTAAAGGAAAACTTGCTTGAAGGATGGCACCACGGTTAATTTGGAACCAAAGATGAAGTTGTAAGTTAGTACTCTCGTATGTCGTGTTATTTCATCATTAATTGTTCATAGATGTTGGCATAATATGGTGTTTTTTGTTGTTTAATGTGCTGCTTTGTTTGGGTAGAATTGGTTATCAAAATTGTAGAAAGTTAATGTGTGTTAGTGGGTCTTTGATTTTGGAATACATTTAAACCTTTTTTTAATTTGTTTATTATGTGTTTTTGTTTCTACGTTTATGGCTCATTTATCCTTAGGGTTATTTGTTTTGGACTAGTAGGATTGACGATTGCCAACACCAGTAAAGATAATAATGCTAAACTACCTAAGCTTATAGCTAGAGTGATCAATTTTAGTGTGTTTGTAGTATAAAATTGGGGGGGGGGGGTTGGATATCTAATTAAAAATAGGAATTTAAACAAACAACTAAAATGTGAATAACCTGAAATAAAAATGGAAGTGAAATCAAATGAGAAAGCTTCAATCCAAAGGACTCTTACAACTAATTCAGTGACTGATCCTTGATGCAATTGTTTCATTCCTTCATCGACTGCTCAGTGAAGAAACTAATTAAGCCTAGCACCTAATTGATTCTTATTAATTTTTTCCTAAATTGGCCAACCAAGCCCAACATCCAATCAACCTTTATTGTTAAATCAGTTGAAGCCTAGCACTTCAATCAATTCATTAATAGCATTAAGATATGAAAATACCAAGATTAATTAATTAATTTACCCCAGTAGCAAATCAACTAATTATCTGAAATTCTCTAGGAAAATTGACTTACACTAGTAGTAAATCAAAACCTTATTGCTACTCCAATCAAACAACCATAAATAACAATAAATTACTTATAGAAATTCAGCTAGTTGTAAATCACAATAAACAATTAATTAATGGGCCTCATTAACTCATCATCCAAAGTAATTATAAGCATTTAAATAAAGAATTATATTGGGAATAAATTGATAATAAAAGCAAGTCTGACAATCAATAAGAGAATTGATGTAGAATTTCCCTCAGATTGGCAATAAAGGAAAGTCTCACAATCAACCAAAATAACTTTTCAAAGCAGTCAACCCATAATAGAATTTAGCACTTAAGTTCTATTGATAATGGATTTTAGTTCAACCAAAACCCAGCTAACTTGAGAGGTTCTTCTAGGACTCAAACTATTTTCTAGTTAAGCTAATAAAGATGAAGAGGAAAGGCAGAGGAAGAACAACAAACACACAAGGAATTTTTTAACATGGTTCAACCAAAATTGGGTGGCATCGATCCCTACGTCCACGGTAGCATTTTATTAGTCTGGAGAAATTTTAGTAAAGTTACAGTACACAGATTCAATCTTCCTTACAGTGATCTCCTTCCTTTTATTTATAGAGGCTAGGGAGGTTACAATTGTAATTACATAATTTGTATTTTTGTTACATCAAAATAAATGTACAAGATAGCCTAAACTACTGCAAAATGGCTTCTGTAGGCTGTTGGCTGACTTTTGAAGTTTTGTTTTTTGTAGGTGGGCCCTATACACTGCTGCTAATAGACTAGTCCCATGATCTAAGTCTAAAAGGGTTGTTGCTTTAAGTTTACTCTCAACAAGCCCTTAGCTGGGTGAGGTGTAATGTCCTTGAGCTAGGACTATCTGGGGTCACTATTGGCCTTTGGCCAGTGAGGATGAACTTCGTAAGCTTGCCTTTAGTAATGCAAGCTCATGTGTAGCGAGTTGCTGGCTATGTAAGCTAGGACTCATTCCTTAGCGAACTAGGACTTCTACCTCATTCTATGCTTGTACAAATGGCGACCTGCTGAACTTAGCTTTTTTCTCACTTAGTGTACTGGGCCTTTGCCAGCCCATTTCGCAGAACCAAAAAATGCCTACAACATAAGCCCCTAACTCTCAGCTTGCTTTGTGGGCAGACAGTTGAAATAGTTTTGCTAGCAAAAGGCCTCTTTCATGGATTACCATGTAGTCTTCAATTAGCCTGTCGTTTCATCTGATCCAAGCCATACCTTATGCTATATGTGTCTTACTACCACAGATGAGTTTGCCTCGTTTGCTTCCAAGGCATTTAATGAGAATGGTTGGGGGTTTCTCCTGGACTCATCGATGAGACTAGACTGGTTTATTTAAAGCATGGGAAATTCTTCTTCCTTCATCCATTGAGTGAATCTAATGGGTGCCTCAGATAAGCCCCCATACTTATGATGGTGTTCTTTTCTGGTGAGGTATGTATGATTTACTACATAGGAAGCCTTTACAAGCAATCCTTCTTTGAGGATTTAAGAAGATCTTATACAGATCTTGGATTATTTTCTCACGGTGATATTGTGGGGTCTCACCTTTTCGGCCACATCTACTGGCCTCTTTGGAATTCTTAGTACTGGATGGAGAGACTAAAAAGGAGCTCTGAACTAAAGAGGGTGACTAGAAGAAGAATGAGGAGTAGTCATGCTTGCTGGTCCTCCTACTAATGCTAGCTGGAGTTCATCTCTGAGGAGCCAATCTTCTTTCTAGAATGTAATAGCCGTAGGCTTCTCCTGTTTTGATTTGTATTTTGAATCTCAATGATGTAAATGTAGCTCATTGAATGAGGTTTTAAATGAATGAAATTTTCTTCATGATTCTTTCCATGTTATGTTGAGTATTCTACATGTCACAGTAAGATGAGATACTTGAATAACCAATTGGCCATGCTTCTCGATGAGCAATGAGCTAGGCATCAAGGTGCCTTAATTGTAAATGAATAGTTCATAGGTAGGTCACATGAGAGCTACACCTAGTAAGAAGTCACATGCGAGTTGTGAACATTCAGTCACATGAGAGCTATGAGCATTAGGTCGTTTATAAGGATTAAATGTAGCTAGCTGCATGCATGTGGTGCCGAAAAGTAAGTCACATACATGAGCATGAGGTCACATACATATGGTGCCGAAGAGTAGGTCACATGCATGAGCACAAGGTCGTATACATGAGGTGCCAAAGAGTAGGTTGCAAGCATGGACTTAGAAAGCTGGCTACATGCATGTGGTGCTAAATAGTAGGTCACATGCACGAGCATGAGGTCACATACATGCAGTGCCGAAGAGTAGGCCGCATGCATGGACTTGGATAGTTGGCTACATGCATGTGGTGCTGAAGAGTAGGTCACATGCACAAGTACAAAGTCGCATACATATGGTGCCAAAAAGTAGGTTGCATGCATGGACTTGGATTGTTGCAGAAACAATAGAGGCAAAAACTTAACGTAAATGAAAATTTTGCTAACAATTTGTACAAGGATTAGCAAACAAAAGCCTAAGTGGATATATGCCCCATTACATGATCAGTGTATAATTCTCATTATGGGGGCCTGTTCTTATCCAGGATCTTGTTAAAGCTGCGGAAGCTAATGTCCTATAGGATGTAAAACATAATCTTTCAAACGACCCCTTTTGATAAGGTCCTCAATTATATCTCTGAGCACATGATATTTCAAAGTGTTGTGGCCAATTTCATTGTGGTAGGCACAAAATTTGCTCGCATCTCGATGTTTGGGAGGAGTTCTTATGGGATAAAGTCTCTTGAAGTCTTCCTTATCTTTTTCTATTTCATATATCCTATTTGGAGTATCTGATAGGACATTATAGTGCTCATGGCAACCTAAGTGCCAAGGTCATTCAGTTTTGGCCTTCTTTGCTAGATGGTTATCGGAAATGGCCTTGACATTTTCATGATTGCTCTTCTTCTTGCTCTGCTCAGAGCTACTTGCCTTGTCCCTTTGATTCTCTGAACCAAAGGTCTCTTCGCACCTAATTTCCTTGGTAGCTTAATCATAAAATTTGCCCAAATTCACCATTAGGGATTTGTATATACTTTTGTACAACTTGCCATCCTTACGAAGCCTTGTCGGGATCACTGTCAGGATGCTCTCATTGGACAAGCTCTCTACTCTGTCGATCTCATGCCTCAATCGAGTGATGTAATCTTTCAATGACTCATGCTTATGCTGAAAGATAGTAGCTAGATGATAGGAGGGCATGAGGTGCCTTTTCAATGCCTTATATTGGTTGAGGAATTTTTCTTGACATTCTTCCCAACTACCAATGCTGCGGGCTGGGAGGTTCCTAAACCATGTTAGAGGTGTATCTCCTAATGTGGCTAGGAAGATACGACATTTAATCAGGGGGTTACTTGTTTGAAGATCTATCTGGACGTTAAACATATCTAGGTGGTTGCGTGAGTCACTATCCCCATTGTACAATGGGATAGAAAGGATTTTGAGCTTATTAGGGACGGGCTCTGTCTCAATTTCCTTGGAGAAGGGAGTTTGATCCTCTGGGCACTTCGATCTTCTCGAGCTCGAGAGCATGCCTCTAACTACTTCACCCTTTGAAGCAACTCTTCTACCAATGAAGTCAATGCCCCAGATCATTGGCTAGAAGCCTGATGGCTTTTCCTATCTTCCTAACCACATGAATGGTGACCTAAAGTGTGCTCTTGATTAGCTCAATTTGAACTTGCAGCTTACTGTTGCTGGTGAATGTTCTTGGGTGTAGCGACTTCAGCCTGCCTTTGCAAACCTTAAGCTTGTGCTTGCGTTAGCACAATGATTGCTTTAGCCAGTTCTCCCATCATATTTTCCAGTATTTCTTGACGCTAAAGCCAGGTTTATGCTTCACTAATGCCGTTAACAATAGCAGTAGGTTGAAAAGAGCTAGCTAGGGGCAAGCTAACAATAACACCTATGACAGGAGTAGTGGAGGAGTCTATTGTGGACACATGACCTTTCGATCGATCAACCAATGCATTTAAAGCTCTAGTGGTCCTTCCTCTGACCATTGAAATTGCAAAGGAAATCAACCAGGACACCCAAAATCAACCAGAATAGATAAGTCCCTATAGAGGCTGCCAAAATGTTGATGGTGGATTTCAGTTCAGCCAAAACCTAGCTAACCTAAGAGGTTTTTCTGAGACTCAAATTGTTTTCTATTTGAGCTAATAAAAATGAAGAGGAAGGGTAGAGGAAGAACATCAAACATGCAAGGGATTTTTTTAAGATGGTTCAACCAAAATCGAGCGGCATAGGTCCCTACATCTACAATAACGTTTTATTAGTCTTGAGAAATTTTAGCAGAGTTACAGTACATGGATTTAATCTTGCTTACAGTGATCTCTTTCTTCATATTTATAGAAGTTGGGGAGGTTATAATTGTAATTACATAATTTATATTTCTATTACATCAAAATAAATGTACAAGATAGCCTAGACTACTGCAAAATGGCTTCAGCAAGCTACTAGTTAACTTATGAAGTTTTGCTTTCTACGGGTGGGCCCTATGCATTGCTTCTTACAAACTGATCCCATGAACTAAGCTTTAGAGGGTTGCTATTTTAAGTTTACTCTCAATGAGCCCTTAGCTAGGTGAGGTGTAATGTCCATGAGCTAGGACTATTTGGGGTAGTTGTTGGCCTTTGGTCAGTGAGGACGAACTTCATGAGCTTGCTTTTGGCAATACAAGCTCGCGTATAGTGAGTTGTTGGCCATGTGAGCTGGGACTCATTCCTTAGTAAGCCGAGACTTCTACCTCATTCTATGCTCATACAGAGGGTGACCTACCAAACTTAGCTCTTTTCTCACTTGGTCTACTAAGCCTTTGCCAGCCTATTTCACAAAATGGGAAAATGCCTATAACAAGTTCACAACCTTGTAACTGATTCAAAACTATGTAGTTTAACCTCTAGTCTTTCATGAAAGTTGTGGAAGTAGATCTTAACTATCGTAGAGGCTTAGGTTAGCACCAAAATGATGGATGGAGCTCCACTTATGATGAAAATATTGAAACTAGTTATGGGTCATAGGACAATACTCTATTTCAGCTTCTAAGCTTTTAAAATGGCTAAAATGGGCTTTAGGCTCTTCATGACATTTTTAGATCTTTCTCTTAGCTTTCCAAAGACATAAGAATCACCTAAAATTGAAGTCTAGAACTCAAGATACATCCAAAAACCTAAAATAGGGCCAAATTACTTAATTAATTTAATTAAGCACAAAAATTGACCAAACCACAAGACTAATTATAAGTATCCAATTAAGCTCATAAATATAATAAAAGATTAAGTATAAAAAAGATATAAAATATTTATAAATTTTACTCATCAAATTCCCTCACATTTAGCTCTTACACATCCTAGGGCAACATACCAAATCTAAACTCAAAATAAAGACTCAAACACTAAGTTTTCTAACAATGATAAGAATGCAAAACCAAAATTAAGGAAACAACCAAAATCATAAGGGACATAACATCTCATGAAGCATATTCTTGACAACTCAAAACTCAAATCCAACTAGCAAAATAATTTTATTCAAAAAGCAAGTAGATCAACTTGGTAGACCTTCACAAGTTAAGCTT
Organism: Saraca asoca; assembly: GCA_026873985.1. Classification (NCBI taxonomy): domain Eukaryota; kingdom Viridiplantae; phylum Streptophyta; class Magnoliopsida; order Fabales; family Fabaceae; genus Saraca; species Saraca asoca. The sequence goes on from JANHAO010010257.1 coordinate 16,550, forward strand.
CCCATGCAACTCTTTTTGTATTTAAGATGGGCAAGTGTTTCACTCAATTTTAATTTATGAAAATGCACTACCATAAGTTTGCTTATCATCTAATCTCAACTATTCAAATCATATGCATAGAACAAATCAAAAGGACTTCACAAGGTTGTGATATGGCCAAGGGAAAAAGGGATGAAAAGAATGATATGGATGTGGAAGTGCAAAACTAAAGAGACTAATAGAGCATTGTGGCACAGACCCAAACAAGCAAAGGAACAATTAAAACCAGAATCTACATTATAAATTTTCATAAATGTCACATTTTTTTTTCTCTTTACTTTACTTCACTTTTTCACTTTATTTTATTTTGAGCTTTTTCTTTTTAGAAATTTTCATTTTCTCTTTCAAATTTAATTTTCTTTTATGGCTTTCTTTTTAATTGCATTGAGCTCTTTTTCTCTTTTTTATTTATTTCTTCTTTTCTTTTCTTTTCTTTTCTTAACCATTACCATAAATCACAATTATCTTTTCACCAAACAATTAGTACACCCACACACTTATTCAAGAAAACCCATCCTACTAATGAATTAGATGTTCTACTAATTCATAAGGTTAGAAAAAGGTAAAAATATTCAAGCCTTGACTTTATAATGGGTTACATAATAAGAAAAAGGTCAATTAGGCTCAAAGGGGTTTAACAATGCTACATTGCAAGGTAGGCTAAAAAGGAAAAAGTGGTTCAATCATAAAATGTCTTAATCATTTTCATGCATGCATGTGCCGCTATAATCTCAAAAAGGTTCACAGCAAATTCTAGAGTAACACTTTCATGAATGAAAATCACACACAAAAAAAAAGAGGAACCTAATAAAAACTATCAATAATGACTATCAAAATCAATCTATAAATATTACTGTTGACGGTGACATTTGGTTCGTGTACGAGAACCAAGCTTCGACCAACAGGATGTAGAGTTCGGGAATCAATGCCACTCTTGAAGTGTTTATGGAGGAAGAGAGAAAAAGGAAGGCAGTGTTTTTACGTGGTTCGACCAAATCCGGACGGTACCGGACCCTACGTCCACGACGAGATTTTCATTGATAATATGTAAAGTATTGTTTACAAGATTGGCCTCTCTTTCCCTCTTCTACTAACAAGGCAGTTCTATTTATAGAAGAAGGAGAGCATACAAGTATTTAATGCATTTAATGCTAACTACAGTTGTGTTACATCAATTAAATGGGAAAAGACACTAAGAGGTCTG
>JANHAO010010258.1:0-17791 GCA_026873985.1 Saraca asoca
AGGATTAACAACTTTACACACATTATCCAATGGTCTTAATGCTAAGATGAATCTCTCAGGTTAATTTTATTTGATTATCACTTGTTTGGAGGAGCAAGGATATTTTTTCCCAGCAATCTTATAAGTTACAATATTTAATTACACAGATGCATTTCTTTTAAGGTGTAAAGGATTATTCTAGAATCAGCTTGCTTAGTTGCATGTCATTAATCCCTTTCCTATAAAATCAAAACTTGATGACAAAGAATGAAAGAATAAAGACTTGTCTCCTTATCATGCAAGATTAAACCCACTTGGATATTAACTACCTCAAGGATGAGTAAGGGTATACAAGTGGATTTCACGACATGTACAACAAAAGAATTCGGTCCTAAATTAAATTCCAAGTACTCAAATAACATATTCAATACCACATCATATATTAACCCCTGATTTACTCCTAACACATAACATTGATTATTAAAAAAAAGAAAAAGAAAAAGAAAAAGAGATACACTAGCTTCAAAGAGCACATAAAATCAGGCGCCCTTTAGATTTATACGCGTCCATATAACAAAAACAACTAAGTTATGTTTAATGTATTTGAATTGTATGTATTAAATCAACTAAATAAAAAACATATCAATGTTTACTATATATTAACATATTATCTTTTCTTGATTTAATGATGCGCTTCTATTTTTATTGATTTAATTACAAAAACTAAAATACACTTTGTATAATCAAGTTTTTCTTTCATTTAATTTGTCAATTTGTTTGCTTTTTTTTTTCTTGGATAAATTAAAGTTCTTTATGTCCCCACACATAGGAGAGAGCTCAGTGTTCAGACTTAGCATGATCTTGCGAACTGAATCTTCAGCGTGACATCCTTATGCTTAGTTCGAGACAACTCTTCCAAACACTCAATAAGCACCATAACCACCTCACTCATGTTTGGCCTTCGATAGAAGTAGGAGCCACACAAGCCATTGCTATCTCAACTACTTTCCATGCATAGTTGATGTCAAAATCTCCATCTAACCTTGAGTCTATTATACTTTTCAAGGGGAAAATGCATTTTAGATACAAGTGATATTACCCTAATTTTAATTTACCTACTTATAGTTTAATGTGTTGTAGAAAGATAATTTGTGGTTTACATAGTTAGCACTTTATCTACCTGTGCTAGTTTTCCTTATAAATTTAATAGATTTTGTCATATGCTGTCATGCGCTCCTTAATTTACCTTAATTATACTCCAATTGTTCCTAATTTCCTCTTTTATCTAAATTTGAAATCAAAGAAATTTTACAAAAATCAAAAGTAATTTTTTCTTTAAGATTTCAAATTTAAGTAAAAGAAAAAATTGAAAATAATGGGGTGAATTGTCAAGTTAGGATTAATTAGAGAGTACGTAACTAGTATATGAAAAAATTCATTTAATTTAAATAGAAAATTAGTATAGGTGGGTAAAGTATTAACAATACAGTTGTAGATTGCTTCTTTATGACACTTTAAATCAATGATGGCAAATTAAAACTGGAGTTATATTATAGATGAGTGTCACAAGTTGACTTTGTGAATGATTTAAGGGGGCAAACGTGCTCAGTTGGACATGAACTTTTGTAGAAAAATCAAGCATAATGTGGAAGTCTTATGGCTCAATTTTGGGAGTAATCTGACCTATATACTATTTTTTTGATTTTTTCCCATTTTGCGGGTATTTATGGAATTTTGTCATAATTCACTTGTCCAGTGCAAGTAGAAAAGCATATGATTGTATTCCTTGCATTTTTATTTCATGTCCATATAAGGTGGCATAAAATCTCTACCCTAAGCTATCAGAAAAGGCCATATGTCAACTCACAAAAAGTATCTTTACTTGTGCCATATGACCTTTGGCTCAAAATACTCTTCAGGGGGAAGTGTCAATAGCTTATAGGGCGCTCATTAGGGGCACATTAGGGTCATGTTGGGTGCTCACTTGAGGCACATTAGCACATAGTCTTGGGATATAAAGGAGTGTTGGCTTAAAGCCTCCACTACACACTTTTTGTAATAAGGCATATATCAATAAAAAACAGTTGTTCCTTTCCCTATTCAATTGTCCCTTTTGCCTATTACATACTAGAGGCTACTTATGTAGGGCGTTATTGAGGCTCAGTTGTTTGGTTGTTGAGCATATTCCACAATGCCCCATTTATCTATAAAAGTGTGGCTTGAATTTGTTGGAAGGCTAGAATGTTGGCCAAGAGTAGTAAGCATATGCCACACAGTTTCAGGTAAAGAGCTATTGACATATGATGGATGGGATCAAAGCCCAATTGCTAGAATAGATCGGGTGGCCACATGGACTTGACTTCACACCAAATACTAGTTTTTCTAAGTGCCCAAGTTCTCACCAAGCACTTAGAAGAGCATGCAAGGAGAACGGGTAGGCAAAAGAACATGGTAGGTAGGGTGGATCAGCTTGAGAGTGGGGTGGTAGGAAAGAGTTCTCATCATATCAAGGTCGATAATTGGATTAGTTTTAGATTGTCCAAACTTATAAGGGTTGTGAAAGGAGCAAACATTCCTCAAACCCATGAAAAAAGGCTATCAAAGATTTGGCCAAGAAGGTAGCAAAAGATTGGAGTGGATCTTGAGCAAATGTGGAAGAATTTTCTAATTAAGGTAACATTATTGGTGCATTGGGTGCAAGCGTGTACAAAATTTGGTGGTCTTGTTGTACAATGAGAACATTGGTTATGTGCTTATTCATGGTAGCATTTGAGAGAATGCAAAGTATCCAGAGGAATATGAGAATTGGCAGCTTATCTAGTGAGAGAAAGCCCTAAGAGAAGCCCTAGTTTTGCAAAAAAAGCTTGACCACATCCATGAGGCACATACGAGTTGTTGGCGAAGCCTAGAAGGTGAAAGCATGGTTATGCTAGAAAGTGTGGCCACAATAGATAGTTGACACATCCTATAGGATCACACATCTCTTTTGATGTGTTAAGCTGACGAATCTTATTCAAAAGGCCCAAAATCATGTAAAAGGTCAAAGCTTTGGTTATGCAAGAATGTATGGCCACACCATAACCAAAGCGTTGAAATATCAAGAGGGATGCATTAAGTAGGCAAATCTAGTGGGAGGAGTCCAAAATTATGTTAGAGAGCATAATCACATTCGAGTTGAAGTGGTCCAGAGGGATCATTTGAGACACTAGGGAGCTAGCAAATCATAGTTGTGAGACAAACTTTGCAGCAATGACCTTGGAGCTCATAGTTACAAGTGTACAATCATGTGACACTCAAGATAAAGTAACAAACTATATATTAGAAGATTAAAATTGAGAGCAATAGTACTTGTATATTACAAGATTAAAATTTTAATGGGTATATCAATAATTGCAAATAGTTTACTTAAAACAAGAAACCACTAAAAGCTATTATAAATTAAATTTACATTGGATTTAATGAATAGGCCAAGCAATGTAGAGTGTGCAATTTTTAATCCAACGATCAACAAGGATGTCAAATCCCACATTAAAGAATGATGATTCCTTATACAGCTCTTTTCTCTCATGCATATATAACATATTTAACTTGCTTAATTAATATATCCCACATATCATAAACCAAATGAAGTATAGGCTTGTCTATATCATAAAGACATAGCATATTATAGATGGGATCAGTAAAGAGAAGAATGTAATCAATTTTGTCCCTCCATTTGTCGTTGAGAACAATTTCTTTAACGAAGGCTACCTTTCCTACATTGTCCTCTCCATAGTCACACCATTGTTCACTAATGGACATGGCTTGGAGACCATTCATGATAAGCTTCAATCTTTTTAGTTGCATAATTGTTTAGGCAAATCTAGTCTCTATAATAGCTTGAAGCTTCAAAGGCAAAAATTGATTGAAAAATGCTAATCTCATGAATGATTCATTATGAAAATTTTAATGAAAGAAGCATCCTCAACAACCTTAATAATCCAATTACATTCATTATATGCACCCTCATTAGTTGATGTGTTTCTTGCTGCACCAATGTTTTTCAAAGTGAGCTTTAATGTGTGCATAAGACATGGTATCCAAAAAATATGATTTGATTCAATAATTGACTCGACAACCTTACACACACGAGCATTGTCTGTGATAATTAGGACAACATTTTGTGCCCCAACTTCATCAATGGTCTCCATCATCAACTTGGCCATATAATGCTTATCCTTATTCTCATAAGAACCATTAATAGCCTTCAAGAACATTGAACTCCCCCTCCAATGTAGACATACAATTTAGAAGCGTTCTTCTTTGTGGATCAGTCTAATCATTAGTAACTATACTAACTCCCTTTTTAGGCAAAGTATTTTTTATTGATTAATGTAGCCTTTGAATGTTTGCCTTTTCCTTTTGTAAGACGTTAGTTCTCAAAGCATTTTATCCTAAAGAAAATTATCTAGATAGTGAAGTGTTCATAGCATATGAAAATGCATTAACATAATATGGATTTCTTACAACATCGAATGTTATTCACTTTTAAGATGATCTCTAGCTTCATTTTGAAATACCTATTCCAAAGAACTAGAACCAAGACCCTTTTTTTTTCTACTACTATCCACAGGTGGATTTAAACTAATAGTTGTAGTGGGTTGACTTTGAAGTTGTCTTATCAACTACTCTAGTCATCGATATTCATTAGTTATAGTAGAACAAACTCTAATCCCATTTCTTAGGTTTCTTAATAAATGTGATTTTACTTTGAAATATGATCTAGAAAATTTTTCTTTGCAAAAAGCTACACTTCCATTTGATATTACTAGAATTTTTTTCCATCCCTAGTTCTCCTCTTTCAAGTATAGTAACATAAACCCACATAGGAAACCCATTATCAAATGAACCAATAGCAAATTTACTAGTGATGGAAATTGAATCATGGACAAAAATAGCAAAACTACCTATAAAAATTTAGAAACAAAGAAGGATCAGATTACTATCATTATATATTATTAACTATCAATCTACATAGTCATACATTTGGTTATTAGTGTAAAAAATAAATAAGAATGGAGAAGTAGAGAACAAAGTTGTATTGATTTTCCTACTAGGCTACTACCTATTTGTTTTCTAAATACATTAACACCCTTATATTTACCTTCTACGTGTTTTACTATTTTCTAATTTAGTCTGAAAGACATTATTCTTTATTTTCTAAAAGCCAAAGGCATCTCTATTTTAAACTTATCAAACAACCTACACCAAAACATAGAAGAGGTGATTACTCTCTTCTTTTTCTTGACATTTGACAAGAACAAAGAATGAGAGAAGTAAAGAATAAATCAATAAAATAAGAAGAAAATAACTTACTAGCATTAGGAGTAGACATGATTGCTGCTATGAAGAAAGAAACGATTGCATTAAGTAGTTTGCACCATTGTCTTCCATTGTAAATCACTACAATGGAGGTAAATATGTTTCAACCAGAGTGCGCAGTAAGTAGGTAAGTAAAAGCCAAAGAAAAATATTTAATTGGTGATCTCTTTGTCTTTCAAAATGGTTTTCTTTAAAAGATGCTTGATTTTCTTTTGTATTCCTTCTTTTTTTTTTTTAATTTGGTTTTGCAAAAAAAAAACAATTGACTTTGCGCAAACTATGAACCAAGCCATATTTGCAAGTACCCGTACATATCGAGGCGTACCCGAACCAGATACATTTGAGGTACGAATACAACTTCTATTTTCATACACCAGTGCTTCAGAGACCAAGACGATTCAACATACAAGGAAGCCTTTGCGTTTTGAATATTATTCATTCATGAATAATCAATATTTGATATAGATCTTGGAAAAAAAAATATATAGTGACAAATATTTTAAAAAGACTTGACAGTAGTAGTATAGATAAATTTGATGTGAACTTTATAATTTTGTGTATAAATGAGGCCAAGGGACAAAATCATAAAATGAAAATGAGGGGAGAGAAAAATTCCCAATGCCATAATTTAAGAAAAGACAGATGAATGGAGAGAAAATGATGAAGGAGAGAGGATTGCAGTTGAAAGAAGTAAAAAGGAGGAAAAATATTATGTCATTATGTCATTTTGTATATAAATATAAATTTTAAAATTTTATTATTTACTACCATTTTAATTATCAATTTATGAATATGAAAATAATTTTTGAGTTATAGGCTTTCAAACATTCATTACTAAGTATATTATTTCTAATTGTAAACTCACCAGGTTCAATTAAGCAATTTCTCGTTAAGTATTTGTAGTCACTCTTATATATATATTTTTTAGATATTGTATTAGGTTCCCCCACAAATGGTTGGCCCCAAATTTTATAATAATAACTGGTGCTAGGACTTCGTGACCACATTCATTACATATCACCCTCAATTTCACTACCATTTTAATATATAATATTTGTTGAGTAGTAATGGTAGGGCTATGTATAATATTAGTGTATGTAAAAAACTAGGGCTTAAAAGATCCTAGAAACTTGGGCTTAAATATATAACTTTTGGATAAGCCCAAGATGTTGGTAGTTCTAGTTGAAAATGAGAAGAGGATGAACTACAATGTATCTCTAGGAGAATTGGACTTACAAAGGAAGATTGAAAAAAAAAAAAATACATATGGCCCAACTTAATCATCCCGTACCTTTTCTAACCTAAGATTATGCATATTAGCTTATATTTGTTTTTCTTTAAATTCTTTCCTTTTACATAATTAGAATTTAAATAGATACCATATTAAAATCCTCAATAATCATGAAATATTATGTTACATAAATAAAATAGTGATAATATTGAAGGTTAAATGGCGAGTTTTTTTTTTTTTTTTCTAAAGGGATTGGCATGCTTTTACTGAATCAACACACAAACCTAGGAAAATATCGGTAAAGAAAGAGCTGAAGACTTTTCCTATGTAAATGTTTATCTTCCTTCTACAAAATGGCAAATTTTTCATTTTTCTCGCCTATAAAACAATTATGTTTATTCTTTAGTTTGTTTATTCTTTTAATAGAGCATGTTATAATTAAAGGCATTTTGACATATTCTTGTAGTATAAGTATTTTTTTTTATGTTTTAAAAAATATAGACATTATAGAAAACAATAATAATGATGATGAGAATAATTGAGATTATGTCGCCTAGTAAATTTAAATTGTAAAGCTAATTGTTAAAAAGGCTAGTAGAGGCATTAGTAAGATGTCTTCACACTAATCATGATCAGATAAAAATTTACATCATGACAGAGGTGGTATTAGAGTATGATTGTGAACCTAGGAATGTGGAATTGAACTATTAAGGGGAAAGAAATGCAAGGGTCAGAAAACTAACAAATTAAGCAATGGGTGTGCACCGGGAGCACTTATTGTTTATAGATTATTTCATGAGAATTTAGAAGGATCATTTGGAGAATCAAGTAATTTTTATTTACATAGAATTTTATAGTATCTTACAATAGTTGTTTTTATAGGATAATGGCACCATGAAGAAGAAGAAAGACTAAAGTATTGAGGAAAATTAGAGCAAACTAAGCAAGATTAGAGGAACTAGGACCAAAGGGATTTGCATCCTCACCTCCTCAGGGATCAAAAGCATGAAGTAGGGAACAACATAAAATTCCTCCTTGGGCTAGTAGTCTTCAATAATCAGTAGAGATTAATAGAAATAGCAACACAAAACCAAAGGAACAATGGCCCATGGTGTGGTCGGTATCGTCATACCTTGGAGTCTTAAGTACTGAAAATTCATGTATCATTCGAAGCCAATCTCCAGGTGGTATAAAAGGAGGTGACTACTACCAAAATTGATTTTGTTTATGGTTTCGATTTTGGTTTTGTGTTGCTATTTCTATTAATATCTAGTTTTTAGACTAGCGAACAACATAAAATTCCTCCTTGGGCTAGTAGTCTTTACATGATAGAATCGGTTGGGTATCAATTAGATAATGTGGCACACTTCTGGTACATTCATCATGTAAAGAGAAGAGATGTCATAGTAGTGCCATTAACATGGGGACAATTCCAACGAGACTTGGTAGATTGTTTCTTGCCAACTAGTGTTAGAAAGGCTAAAGCTAAAGAATTTGAGTACCTAACAAAAGGAACAATGATAGCATCTTAATATGATGCTTAGTTCACCAAACCCACTTGATATGCTAAACATCTTATTTCAAATGAAAGGGCAAAGGCCAAAAGGTTCATGTAAGGACTATGTGATTATTTCTTTAATCAATTTGTTAGTATAGGATGCCTTAGAAACAATTGTTGTAATGATATGGATATTACATATCCTAGCATATTTAATAAAATATGATATTTCGGCCTCTTATCAATCTAGTCTTCAATGTATATATGTTTAATATATGTATGCTATCTTGGATAAAGTCCTTGAAAATATAATTATGTAAAAATAAATTACAATGGAGATTGTAATTATGAGATAATTTGTAGATATAATTATAATTTTTAAATATTCCTAGTTGTGGAATAATTGAGAAAATAGGATATCAATTATACATGAATAAATCAACATATGTCATGTGACATTTTTTGGAAGAATGCAGTGATTGCATACATAGTTTGATAAGGAGATATCTAGACCAAACACGTGGATATATGTTATAGAATATATGATAGAATTGACCTGCCATGAGAAACCAAATGGAATGTTATCATGTGTCAATAAACTTCTCACATGAAATGTGAAGTAAGTGATCATTAAACTTGAGATCAACACAATATCCTGTATATGGAATCATGTACTTTAATTTTATTTTAGGCTTGCACTCTTAAAAAGTAGATACGAATCATTTTGGGTACATGATAATAAAATATTTTGCTCATTTAATTGTCTTCTCACTAAGCTTTTTAAGTTCTAAACTTATTTCAATTGTGTTATTATATATTTATGGTGTAGTGTCAATTGGAATCATTAAAGAAAATTCTACAGTATTTGGTCTTGTTACCAGTTTCTGTATTTTAGCCATAACCTAAACTACAATTGTCCAATTAATGTGATTTTTATCTTGTAGGAAACGTAAGCCATAGCTCTACAACCTTCATGAAGACCTCCAAGACTGAATCTCACAATTGGATATCTGAAATTGGAGCTCAAGTTAAAACCAAAATATTATCTTAGTCTGTCCGTGCAACTCGACCTCTGAGCACTCATCAAGCAATATCTGGAGCTGTAGAAGTCCAATTAAGGTCAAACTAAGCCCAAATAGAAGAGACACAAGGCTACAAATCTTATAAAGACTTCCGAACCTAAATGCTTGATCTTGGGCATGAAAAATGAGTTGCAAAATAGAGGTAGAACATTGATGAAATAAGCCTTTATAGAATGTGATTTTTAGGCCCCAATTAACATTAAGCTTGAGCCCAATGACCATCCTTTGCACCAGCTCCACACTCAACCAGCTATAAGTCAGTAACTCAGTGAAAAACTAGAGAAGTAGCCTACATTGGCATAGCACACGCAAAAGGGGTTGCAGTAGAAGATGGCAGCAAGCAACCAGCCCTTTTATGATTGCTCCTACTCCACCAACCAGTAGCTAGCTTCTGTACCGGATTAAGCACTCTTTAGTTTTAGTTTTTTAGTTAGTTTTTACATAGTTTTAGAGAGAGTTTTTTCAAAGTAGTAAGCAACATGTTTTTCTTCTTCTTTCTCTATAATTTTGTGTTTTCCATGGAAGGCTAAACTTTGTAATTAGTCTAAGGGATTGGCTGTGTGAAAATTAATGTTGAGATCTTGCTTTCACCTTGCATTCAATTTTTTATCATTTCTTCTCCTTTCCTCTCTATGTTGCTGATGATTCTGAATTGAATATCTTCATTTGATTTAGATGGTTATATGATTATTGCTTAATAATCACTCGTAGGAAAGAGGATGGTAGAAACTAAACAATGCATTGAGCTTTTGATAGATTATTTGCTTGGCTGAGTTCTGGTTTCTTAGGGTGATTTTGGCTTAATTGGATGCTTAATCTGTTTAACTTTAATTAACCAAATGCTAGATGCTTATTTAGTAGAGAACTCATTAATCATTTCAAGGCTTATTGTTATGCTTTAAGGCTAGAAAATATGATTAACAATTGGATGAATATTTAGTGATTAAGGATACATTAATCTCAAGTTCAATTGACTCCCTTGGGCTAGATGTTTGCTTACCATTGTTTACATTTCTACATTGTTGTTTGTTATTAGGATAGATACTGCCAATCCCCCTTATTACCTCTTAATCTAATTGCTATCATTAGAATGATCTAAGGGCTTGACCTGGTGTCACCTTATCCTACAAGTAGTAAGTAAAGTAGTTCGATTATAAATTTTCTAATTTTGATTGGATTCAACAATCATATCAATACACGATAGAGTACATAAAGCTAGTGATTAATTAATATGGCATTCTTCCTTCTTTGCAACAAAAGAAAGATATTTGAAAGATGTTTTAACATTTTTTCTATGATCAAAATCATAGGCCTATGTGTTGGTTAATACATAAAATGGAGTTTTATGTATAATCAATTAATGACATATAAAATGAGTTTTATGTATAAACAAATAGCACATGGTGAAACATACATTATAAATTAGAGATTTGTAGGGTTGACACTTGAACCATATCTTAAGTCTAATTTGAATATTAAAAGATGAAGGGATTAAATTACACATCAACACCTTGTCACAACAGGTTTTGATTTCTACATTTCTATTCCTAGCATTTGGGTAGTTATAATGCTTTGCCAGAAGCCAATCTTGATATATGAATTTGTTTGCACAATTTAAGGAAATTATGTTTGAATTAAAAGGAGTTTTAATTCAATTAAGCTTATAAAAAGGTTGTAAATAAATTCATTACCAATATGCATGAAAACCTAATGGGATATACATAATAGAATCTCTTTGATTCAAAGTTAAAGGAAATGTTAGAATTTAAAATGTTATGAATTCAAGAGTTAAAGAACACTTGTATTAATACTAGCTGAGATCTAGAGTAGAGGAATGGTTCCTTACTTAGAAATTGGTTTAAGTTAATTAAGACAATTAGAGAACAATTACAAAAGAAAGCTTATGAATATGACTTATAAGAAAGTTTTGGGCTTGTTGGACTCAAAAGAGTGATCATTAGGTTAAGGAGTATAGACTCCTTGGGCCTAAAGGGTTGTGCAACCATCCACTTTGTGTGGACAACACAAGTAAAAGACAACTCTAGGTTGTGCACCACTCACATTACTTCATCACTCTTGCTTGCGCTATAAACTCTCCTACTTAAAGAGGAGAGAAGCCAAATAGAGCGTGAAGAGAAAAATAATTAAAATCTAGCATATTTATTGTGTGTCCAACTCTCTCTTTGTGATCTCACTTCTTATCTCCTCTTTGCATTCAAACATCAACCTTGCTCTAATGAATTATGATTCCTTGGAGAGCTAGTACCTCTTCAGATGAGCGGTTGAATTTCCTACTCTATATATTATCTGAACTTGGTGGAGACTTTGAATCAAATTGGTTTGCATGGACTGGAGATCAAATCCAAAGAAATTACTCAAAGACAATCCAAAGAATTGATTGGATGACTTATTTGTGGAATTACTTGGAGATCAAACTCAAATTTAAAGACTTAGGATTCTGATAACAACTCTTGAGAAGGTATAATTTAAATTACTACTTTAAGGTTTATTTGAATTGTACATTATTTTATGAATTAAAATGAAAATGACATGATCTGGGATTGGGAAAATTTTAAAATTTCCACTATACATACTTGATACATATAATTGACATATATGATATGCTTAAATCCATTTTTCCTAACAATGGTATCAGAGCCCATGTTGTTCTCTTTTAATTCATGATTAAGGATTTGATTTTTATGGTAATATTGGAGATTATATGCTTGTTGTAATTTGTTTCCATATGATCAAAGTTTCAAAGTTTAGAACTTTTCTACAAAAAATTTTTCATAAATAAATATGGATTGGATCTACACTTTTGAATGAAAATTACACCAAAGAGGAACTAATCAACTTGTTGATCAAACAAAAAGTTAGTCGACCCACTAGCTGGCTATGCATGGTGGTTGGCATCAGCAACTTGATCGAACCAGCTAGCCATGCTTGTGTGCTAGTCTATTTTCTGGCTACCGAACATGATGGCTCCAACCACCTTGATTGGTTGTGTTGATAGCTAATCAGTCTCTTGATTAATTATAATGACAATCAATTAATCCCATGATTTAATCACAATCAATTAAGCCTATGATTTAATCACATAAATACAATTTAGAAAAATAATTGCAATCATTACCAATTCTTTAAAAAACACCAAAATTCTGTTCATGTGATTGTGGGAACTTTCCTTAACTTTGAAATTAATTTGAATATGATTACAAATTGTTTGAAAATAATTTTAGAAACTTTCCTTTTATTTTAATAATAAATACAAATTGATTGGAAATAATTCTGGAAACTTTCCTTTAATTATTTACATGGTTCCAAGTTTTGGAAAGTAACATGGAATTGACTAATTGATTGATTTTAAAATTAATGATGATCGGTTTCCAAAAGAGATTGATTGTGATATTTGATGATAAAAGAAAATTAGCCAACTTATTTAAATTAAATGTTAATCAAATAACTTAAAACATGCATTATCATAATTTGAATCAAATAGTTAATGTTATATGCTTTCTTGTCTTATACAATTATATATACTTGAATGCATGGAATGATGATTATAGACCAAAGGTTTAATGAATACAATGTGTATTCTATTATTGGGAATTTTTATTGAATAGAGCTTGCTTGTCTTGCCTTTCTCTCTACTTCTGAATGTAAAATTCTTTTTCTCATCTTACTTCTCTTGAATGTAACTCAAGGTTTCTTTTATAAGATGTAATTAGTTATATAAGATAGAAATTAGGGAATTTTATTTTCTTTTGAAGAAGAAGGAGGTGCCCAAGAGCAAGATAGGTGGCAAGAGGTATATCACATGAAGATTCTTCCCTTTTATGACTCAGGGGAATAATTTGAATTGGTTCATAATAATTTTAATGGCTGTCATGGCTGGCAAAGCTAATGTTGAACTAACTGAGCTTATAGTAGTGGTAAGTCCAGGTCGAATGATAGAGACTAGTTATTAAGTTTAGTGTATTAATAGAAAAAAATAGGGGGTTTAATGATTAACTAATTAGAAATTGAAATTAAACAAATTGTATAAACATATGCAAATAGAAGCAAAGGAATAGGGAAAAATTAAAGAAAAAAGCTTCAATCCATGTGACTCATCATTGACAAAAGTATTTCATTCCCTCTTTGATCACTTAGCTAAGAATCTAATTAAGCCTAACACCTAATCAATTCTTGCTAATTTCTCTCTAAATTGGCTAACCAAGCCCAACACTTAATTAACCTTTATTTTTTAATCAATTGAAGGCTAGCACATTAACTAGTTCACTAATAGCATTAAGACCTGAAAATATCAAGACTAATGAATTAATTCACCCTAGAAACAAATTAATTAATCACCCCTAATTCTATAGGATTATTAACCCACACTAATATATAATGAAAAACCTATTGCTATTTCATGCCAAATAGCCATAAATAATAACATAGCATACAAAAATTCAACTAGCAATAATTCACAATGAATAATTAATTAATTGGTCATCTTAAGCAATCATCCAAAGCAATTATTAGTAATAAAAAAGAGAATCAAGAGAATCAAAATGGGAACAAGTTAACAATACAAGCAAGTCTCACAATCAATAAGAGAATTGATATAGAATTTCCCTTAAATTGAAATAGAAGTTTATCTGCACATGAAAGTAAAAATAAAAGAGAAGAGAAGACCCAAAAAGGCTGGTGCTTTTTCCCTGATAAAGCTACTCCTTTTCACAAAGGTAGAGAAATTAAAAGTGGATCTAAAAAGTTATTACAATTAGGGCTCATTTGAGCTTTTATAAGAGTTCATTGCACTACATCTGATTGGGCTATTGATTAGGGCTGGAAGGAGATACATTTGGACATAGGTCTCTTCAGATGAAGTGTTACTTCATCTAGCAGTCCAATGGCCTTAACCTTGCATAAAAATTTGATTCCTAGATCAACTTGTGGGCTAAAAATTGAAACAACTTTTCAAAGCAGTCCAACCCATAACAAAATTTGAGACTTAACTCCAAAGCCTTGGAACTCAGTGAAATTGGTGTAGTTTGACCTCAAACCCTTTAATAAAGTTGTGTGGATGGATCTTACTATCTTATGGGCTTAGGTTTGCACCAAAATGAGGGCTAGAGCTCCACTTATGATCAAAATACCAAAATTAATTCTACTTCAGTAAGACATCACTCACTTTTAGTTTTTGGGCTTAATTTGACCTACAAAATGAATGAAATGAGCTTTGGAATCTTCGTGATATTTTTAAATCTTTCTCTGAGCTTTTCAAAAACATAAAAATCAAATAAAACTAAAGCCCATGAGTCAAGATACACCTAAAAATCTAAAATAGTGCCAAATTACTAAATTAATCCAAGAAAGCTCAAAAACTGACCAAATCATAAAACCAATTAAGCATTTAAACATGAAAATAGACTAAGTATAGAAAGGATATAAAATATGTATAAATTATGTTAATTAAATTCCCCCACTTAGCTCTTGCAAGTCCTTAGGTAAGACATTAAAACAAAATAAAACTAGACTTAAAACAAAGACTTAACACAAAACTTTCAACAGTAATGAGAATGCAAAATTAAGAGCAAGGAAAAAACCAAAATTTTAGGGGACCTAACATATCATGAACACATTCTTGACAAATCAAAATCAACTAACAATGCAATTTTACTCAAAAGGCAAGTAGATCAACTTGGTAGACTATCACAATGTAAGCACTCCATGATTAAAATGGGAAAGTGTTTTACTCAATTTCAATACATAAGAATGCACTACTATAAACTTGCTTATCATTTAATCTCGGCTACTCAAGCCACATACATACGACAAATCAAAAGGAATTCATAAAGGTTATATTATGGCTAAGGGAAAAGGGGATAAAAGGAATGATAAGGATATGAAAGTGTAAAACCAAAAAGACGATTACAGTATTATGGCATAGATTCAAACAAGCAAAGGAACAATTAAAATCAAAGTCTACATCACAAATTTTCACATTAATCATTTCTTTTTCTTCTTTTTCCTTTTCTTCATTTTTTCATTTTCTTTCATTTTGAGCTTTTTATTTTTAAAACATTCTTCTCTTTCAAATTCAAAATTTATTTTCTTTTTCTTTCTCTTTAATTGCATTGAGCTCTTTTTTTTTCATTTGTTTCTTTTTTTTCTTGTCTTGACCATTAAAATGAATCATAATTACCTTTTCACCAAATAATTAGCACTTGTTCAAGAACCTATCCCACTGATGAATTAAATGCTCTACTAATCCCTATGATCAAGAAAAGGTAAAGACATTCAAGGCTTGATTTTTTAATGGGCTACATAACAAGGAAAAAAAAGGTCAATTAGGCTCAAAAGAACTTAGGAATGATACATTGCAAGGTTAGCCAAAAAGGCAAAAATGGCTTAATCAAATAATGTCTTAATCATATTCATGCATGCATTTGCCAATGTAATCTCAAAAATATTCAAAACATGTTCTAGAGGAATAATTTCATGGAAGAAAATCATACACAAGAAAGAAGATGAACATAATAAAAATGATAAAAAAATGACTGAAAAGTCACAGGCTATATGTCTATTAAAATTAATCCACAAATATTTCAAACTGCATCACTATGCTAATCAAATGCATGGAGCAAGAGGCAAGATAGTGTATTCAACCATGCTATGCAACCATCAAAATCAATTATAGCTTACTCAAGGCCTAAACAAACTCATCATCATTAAAAAACACTTTAGAACAAAATAACACAAATTTTTTTTCAAACAAAACAAAAGAAAAGAAAAAGCAAAAGCTAAAACAATCCTAAAATCTCCCCTCACACTTAAATTTTACATTGTCCTTAATATAAGCTCAAAATTATCAGCAAAAGCATGGATAATTAAAATAAAATAGAGAGGCAATTAGAGTAAATGCTTGGGTTATGTCTTACAAAGTGCATTTGTTTAACTCCCTTGGCTCGATGGTCCATTGGTTTTTTACCTAGGATCATGAATTCTTAAAGCCACAAAATTTGATTGCCACCCATGAACTTGAGAATCCATCTTCAACTACCAGAATTTCTTGCTACTTGTTGAAACTAATTTTTTTATTCTAATTGATTCAGGAACATCAACATCCTACACTAGTGGGTTAGTAGCATCAATAAAACATATAGAATAATCATAAAGAGAGTACTCATTGGCATCATCAAAGATATTATACTATAAGGTATCGCCATCAAACTCTATTGTAAGAGAGCCAACATGCACATCAAATTTTGTTTTAGATGTTTTCATAAAAGGGCTTTCAAAAATGATAGGAGTTGCATTGGTTGAAGGATCATCTAGCATTTTCAAAATATAAAAATCTACAAGGAAGATGAAAGCATTCACCTGAACTAAGACATCCTCAATAGCTCCTGCAGGAACAAAATTAGACTTATTTGCCAATTGGATCACAATACTAGTTTTCTTCAAAGGTCCTAGATTCTAAGATGCATAGACAAAATAGGGCATGACATTTATACAAGCACCTAAGTCTAGCATGGAATTTTTAAAATACTTATGCCCAATTGCAAATATGATTGTGAAGAAACATGAATCCTTGCATTTATGGAGAAGTTTCTTCGTAATGACAAAAAATGTAGTCTCCTCAATGCTTATCTTTCATTGCCTTTCAATTTCCTTCTGGTTGTGCATAGCTCCTCACAATGCCTATAATAAGGGAAGCAGCTGCTGTATAGTTTGATGAGCAAGTAAAATCCTAAAATAGTATAGATTGGTGTGTGATCTACCTTCTCAAATTCCACAAGGTTCTTTCAATTTCTAGACCAAATATTAACATAAAATAATGAGAGAATCAGGTCATACACCAATAGGCTTATCAAGGAAAAAAGAACATAGTTGAAAAAATTAATAAAATAATGCAAAAAATACAAAAAAATGGAAATAAAAAAATACTAAACGATGGAATTTGTCTAAAAATAGGACCCTATCAAATTTGAGCCCAAATTCCACAGTCAATTTTTTCATTGTTGAACCTGCTGGTAGCCTAAGACTGAAAAACTATGTACAAAGAAAAAGAATAATAGTAGGGGATAATAAACTAAAATTAAAACTTTCTCCTAATATTAATATCCTAAATAATAAATACAAATAAAAGCATGGAAATTGATCACCAGTCCTCGAAAATGATGCCAAAATTTGACTGTTGTCAAGATTGGCAAAGATTATACTAAACTACGTAAGCTTATAACACTAGTGAGTGTAGGTCGAATCATAGAGACTAACAATTAATTTCAGTTTATCAATAATAGAAAACAAGGGGAGTTGGTAATTAACTAATTAGGAACTAAAATTAAACAAATTGTATAAACATAAACAAACAGAAGCAAAGGAAAAGGGAAAAATTAAGTAGAAAAGCTTCAATCTAATGGATTTTTGTAATCAATTTTGTGACTAATCATTAACAAAAACATTTCATTCTCTCTTTGACCACTTAGTGATAACAAAATATTTCAGCCATTTATTTGTCCTCTCACTTAGCATTTTAAGGTCCTAAATGTTTTACTTTTAGCTGTGTTAGTGTGTATTTATGATTTAATGCCAATTGGATCATTATATGAAATTTTGCATAATTGGCCATTTTGAGTAGTTTCT
>JANHAO010010259.1:0-17796 GCA_026873985.1 Saraca asoca
GTAGCTCTTGTTGGGGGGGGGTATTGATACACCCTTAGCCCAAGTGTACAGGAGAAGGAAGCATAAGTTGGGTTCTCATGGGCCTGAAAATAGGGCTGATTTTATTGGGCCTAAACCCTAAACCTGAAATAAAGATAAAATAGGACTTTAGGGGGAGAGGCAAGGGATATATTTTTGGAGTGAATTGGAGAGGTTTGGGAAGAGGATTCTCTAGTTGTTATCTTCTTTACATTTAATTTCTATCTTCTTCTAGTATTTCTCTTGTAATTCAGAGGGAATTTTCTTCTCTGTTTGGGTTATATATATTCAATAAAACATCTTAGTATTTCAGTTCTTAACATAATGAAAATGTGAATTTTTTAGTTGCTTGATTATTTATTTATTTATCAAATTAATGTTAGGCTGCAGTTGAAGTTGAGCGCCTGAATGTTCTGAAAGCTAGTAAGATGAAAGAATTGGTGTTTAAAAGGCAGAATGAGCTTGAAGAAATTTACAAAGGAGTCCACATGGATGTGGATAGTGATGCGGCAAGACAGATCCTAACTAGCCTCATAGAATCTGGTTGCTGAACTATCTCTTTTTTCCTCTTGATAGAGGCTTAATATCTTTAATTTTTTGTATACTTTCTCAAAATTTTATGTGATTGTTTATGATCAATCTCTGCCTCTCAAACACAGTATTTCCTCTATAAATTCCAGTTCATTGGTTTAATTTTCAAATTGTAAGATTCTAGATATTAATATTGTAGGCATGCATAATAATCTTTTATTCTTGACTAGATAATCTTGTGTTTCATAAAGATCAATTAACCAATTGTGTCATTGTATGACAGGTAATATTAGTCTGTCTGATTTGCTTCAGAGCATGGATGATCAAATCAGAAAAGCAACAGAGCAAGCTCTAAGCAGGAAGGATATCTTGGATAAGGTAGAGAAATGGAAATTTGCAGCTGAGGAGGAAAAGTGGCTAGATGAATATGAAAGGGTAAAGAATGACTTTAGTTTCTTTTAAAGTTAATTATCCTTAACTAACACACTAATGCAGTTGAAATATATTATTAGCATGGAAAACTACGGATGTTATTTAATAAATGGATCACTAGATTAAGATTTATTCTCCCAAAATATATGCAGACTTATTTTTGTACATGAATGGGTGAAGCCAAGTGTCATTCATTGAATTTTACTGAAAAAGGAAACAACGGACTGCAACCATTTAATTTTAGTTGCTTTAGCCTTCTAGCCTTTTAGGCGATGCAGTTGCGGTACCATAGCTCTCTAATTTTTCTTTTTAAAATATCCAGATGTTATGTTTGTAGTTGACCTTTGCTTCATTATCTTTGATTATATGTGTGATGTGTCAATGTGACTGGCATCCTAGCGGTGCTCAAAGTTCTATAGAAAATTTGATTTTTAGTATTTTTCACTTGTCTGTAATTTCATTATTCTGAAAGTAAAAACCTTCATTTGTTATAACTCATTGGTAGCAAGGCTAAGTCACAATGGGGATGAACATGGGTTTTCTGTTTTGTTTTGGAGGTGAGGTGTAAATTGGTGTACTTTTTAAATTCTTTGACAAGACATATGGGACCAGTTGGCAGAAAGATTGGTGGACCTGTGCTATGTCCACTTTTCAAGTCCAAAGATGTTCAATGTGAGAGGGGGGGTCTGTTAAAAATACAATAAAACCATTTATGAGCCTTCTCATAATAGCTTAAGCTTTTAGCTTCAGTTGGTCCTTGACAAATGGATTTTGGTAATTTCTTCTTAGCGAAAAGATAACTTCATGGTAGGACTCATGAAACTTTCCAGTGTTGTTTCCTTCTTTCACCCCTCAATTGAACATATAGAACTCTGAGGATGTTTTCAAATTTTCAGGTTCATAATGTTCATTCAATTTAAGCAACCAGGATTGTCTTGTATTGCATTGATCAATAAAAATGCATGACCATGTGTTATATTATCTGCAATAAATGCACTATTTACATAGATCTATTTGGCAGAGATGTGCTTGGATTTTTATCTGTTTCCATTATTTTAACTTTTCCCCCTTCATCAGGATGAAAATCGATATAATGCAATAAGAGGAGCTCACAAAAATTTGAAACGTGCAGAAAAAGCTCGGATCCTTGTCAGCAAAATATCATGTGAGCTTTTATTACTTTCCATTTTGATCAGTTCAGGATTCTCTAGGTTCTTATATGGCAAGTATGGCTTCATGATGATGGGGAAAATCATGTGACGTGTGACCTAGTACTGCTTGTGCTTAATCAATGGACCATTGGGAAGTTAGTGGTAGCTAAAATTATAATGCATATGAATAAACCAAGTGAAATGGTAGACTTGTGGAAAATGTGGGAGGTTTGTTTAGAAGTGTCACATGATGACTATAGGTAGATTGGCATGAGTTATTACTCTTATTTATATTCATATGACAATGAATTGCACTCAAAACAGAAATGTGTGCTAAGCTTTGTAAGAAATTGTTTTCACATTGTTGAAGGTTTCGTCTGAGCCTTTGAGAACCATATAAAACTTTGTGAGCTTGTCATATGGTATTCGTTATCCTTGTTACTTCTGTTAGCTTCCTTAGTGGTGTTAAACAAATTATCTTTCAACACATTTTGCTAACCAGCTACTGTTGAGAATTTGACTGCAAAAGTGAAAGCTTGGGAGATGCAAAAAGGAATACCTTTCTTATATGACAAGGTGATGAGCATACTTTTTCTGTTCTTAATGTGATATTGTAGGCAAATATTAGTTGAGCATTCAACACTTCCATTTTAATTGTCCAGGTTCCATTGTTACATAGCTTGGATGAATATACTGTGCAAAGGCAACAGAGAGAAGAAGAGAAGCGCAAATCTCGGGTATTGCTTGCAATCATAATTATTTTCCTATTGAATCTTTTCTTCTAATTCTGTGATTGGTAACACTGCAGTTATTAAAGTTGTGGTCTCTTATAATGCAAACGAATTTGCATTTCCCTTCTGGCCTTTTGTACATTTTTGTTGATCTTTTTATTGCTTTATTCTTAATATATCTCAACAAGCATCGAGGTACATCTGACTGCTCTGGAACCCATGTGTGTGGATATGAGATACCCTAAATCTTATTGTGACTAACATGGTAGTGGAATCAACAAATTGATAATTATTGCCACTTGGGATCGTTTTATTGTATTTTCTTATGGGATAAAAGTAGGATATGCAATAATATGAATGTAGAATTATGTAAATATAATAGGTAGTTATCTGTTTTAGATAGGAAATTATTTAATAATTATCTATATGTATTCCTTATTAGACTAGGTATTAGAGTTTTATTTGTTAACTATATCTTTCAGTATAAATATAAGTTTTTTGGTTGAGGTTTCTCTAAAGCCATTCACAAAATCTTTAATTTCAAGTTAGTAACAGGGCCTCACATTGAGGGCCAAGTCTTCTGTTTTCTGACCTACCCAAGACAATCTCATCCCAAATACCAAACCTCACCCAAAACCACAAAACACCCTCATCTCTTTATTCTGCTCTTGTTCTTTCCAACCTTTCACCATCAATCAATGATCACAAACTATACAAAAACCATCGGATTTCACCCTTTGCTCTTCTTCTAAAATCGCAAATAATTACCCTATTCTTTGACTCATCCATCACAAATCAGTCATAAAAATTATCTAGAATCATTCTCTACCCAGCCACCAAAATTCCACTAAAACATAATTTTATACCCATAATCGCAAATAACTAACCCCATAATTGAACTCAGCACCTCAAACCATCCCTTTCCTTTTCAAACCTGTTCTCCCCTCCACCGAATTGATTTCATCCAATCATCATCTTAAATCCAGAATATTATAAAAAAAAAAAAAAAAAGGAAGCCTAGAACCTGATCTAGAAGCACAAAACCAGCCAGAATCTGTTTTAGCTACCTTTCCTCACCTCACAAAACCTGTTTCTAGCCAAAGGAAAAAAAAAAGGGGGCTATAAGATCAAAAGATAATACCTCAAACAACCAACAACACCCCAAACCTACCAATAATTTTTCTTTTTCTGGCACAACATCTGTATGCAGTGAAAAATTGAATAACAGCAATTATCCTTTATGGGCTGACTCTATCGAACTATGGTTTATGGCCAATGGAGTCAATGATCACTTGACCACAACCAATGAAAATATTCCTGATTCTAAGAAAGAAAATTGGAAAAAAATAGATGCCCAATTGTGTGTGATATTGTGGCAATCCATTATTTCGGAATTCATTGTCTATTTCCGTCCCTACAAAACATGTTATCTTTTTTGGGAACAAGCCAAACAACTCTATGCCAATGACATTCAAAGGATCTATAGTGTGCCACCAATTTAGTGAATCTCAGGCAATTTGATGCGTATTTGACCAAGGCTCAGGCTGTCATCTTTGATATCAAATAATTAGTTGTCACGACTAATACCTAAGAGTTAGAAACTAAATCGGATCAACTATGCATAATTTTTATCCGCCTTAGAATTCATCCAGACTATGGCTCTGTGTATAATCAAATCTTTATAAGTTCAGAAGTTCCTACTATTAGGAGTTTGATTTCAAAGTTACACGTACACCTCCAAGTACCCACGATCCTATAGACACGTCTACCTTGATCTCACAGACTAGTTCTCATGGTCGAGAGGGAGGCCGTGATAATAGAGGTGGTGGTAGTATTAGAGGCTACGAAGGTAATCGTCTTTATTGCAACAACTGCAAGAACACATAGGATCATTATTACATTCTCTATGTATTCCCTAAGGGAATAACTCCACAAATATTGCACAATTTGAAAATGAGGCGAACAATTAGAATTCTCAATTTGATGTAATATTGGACTTTAAGTACAAACAATTTCTTCAATTTAAGGCCTTCTAGCAAGCTCAATCATCTGCAGCTTCGCTTCCATTGGTAATTCTACAACTTGTCTATCACAAACACATAATTCATGGATCCTAGACTCTAGAGCAACCTCTCTTAGGTTTGTTGCTCGGGGGGAGTCCAGATTAGTTTCTCGCCTAAACAAGTCTTTATATGGATTGAAACAATCACCTTGGGCTTGGTTTGGAAAATTTAGTCAAGTCATTCAATCATTTGAAATGATTCAAAGCAAAACTGGCCACTCAGTATTTTATCAACACTTTTCATCTAATCTCTACATATTTTAAGTGGTGTATATGAATGATATAATCATCACTGGAAATAATTATGATGGCATTGATTGGTTGAAGCAGCATCTATTTCAACATTTCCAAACAAAAGATTTGGATAAATTACGGTATTTTCTTGTGATTGAGATAGCCTAATCAAGAGATGGGATTGTTATTTGTCAAAGTAAGTATGGCTTAGATGTCTCGAAGGAGACATGGATGATAAATTGTAGACTTGTAGATTCTTTGATAGATCCTAATGTTAAGCTTTTATCAGATTGGGGGGATTTGTACTCAGACCTAGGAATATACCATAGATTAGTTGGAAAATTGAACTACCTCACACTCACTAGACTTGATGTTTTCCTTTGCAGTCAGTATTGTTTGTCAGTTTTTGAGTTCTCCTTGTGATGATAACTGGGAAGCAGTGATTCAAATAGTCAAATACATCCTACCTGAGAAAGAATTGTTGTATGAAAACAAAGGAAGTATTGAAATTGTTGGGTATATAGATTCTAATTGGACAGGATTACTAGTTGATAGATGTTCTACCTTAGGATACTGTGTTTTTTTTTAGGCAATATGATTTCATGGAAGAGTAAAAAGCAAGTTGTAGTTGCAAGGTCAAGTGCAAAGCCTGAATATTGTGTTATAACTCTAACTAGTGAATCAGTATGACTAAAGCAACTAGCCCGAGAGCTACAATTTTGTGGGATAGAACCTATGAAACTTATTTATGATAATAAGCAATTTTGCACATTGCATCCAATCCGGTTTTTGATTAAAGAACCAAATATATAAAGATTGATTATCATTTTCTTTGAGAAAAGGTTCTACCAATAGACATTGTGACTTCACCAATTCTAATAATCAACTAGCAAACTTCTTTACTATATCTCTCCGAGATTCAATGGTTGATTATATTTGTAACAAGCTTGGTGCATTTAACATATATACTCCAGCTTGAGGGGAAGTGTAGAATTATGTAAATAAAATAATTAGTTATCTATTTTAGATAGGAAATTATTTAGTAATTATCTAAATCTATTCCTTATTAGACTAGGTATTAAAGTTTTATATCTATATTTATTCATTATTAGATTAGGTATTAAAGTTTTATTTGTTAATTATATCCTTCAGTATGAATAAAGATTTTCTGATTGAGGTTTCTCTCAAGTCATTTACAAAATCTCTAATTTTAATAATAAATAAAATAAGAATTTATGGATTGGGGTTAATCATCCATATTTTAGGATGACAATGTAATTTTTTTATTGAGTTTGCCAGAATTTCAAGTAATCCAAGTTTGTAGCTCCGATTTGTGCTAGAATGTTAGCTGCAATGGTTGCTTTGTAGTGTCAGGTGTGAGAACTTTTGTTCTGTATTTGTTGCATGCTATACAATTAAATACATATAAAGGATTGCGATCTTTTGACCATATTTATATCTTGCAGATGACAAATTGATACTTTACAGCTTCTATTTTAATCAATTAAGTATTTCTTATTACACAAAGTTGCTAAAAACTTAATGTTCTTCTGGTTTTGGATTGTCTTAACAGGAACAGAAACGGTTGCAAGAACAACTTGCTGTTAATCAAGAGGTACTCTTTGGTTCAAGGTCAGCAATTAAGAAGCCTCTAGGTCAGAGCACTACTGCTAACACCACAATTGGGACCCCAATTGGGCGCAGAATGCTTACTCCTTCCGGTCGTTATGGAAAAGTATATAAAGAAAGTGGAAAGGTGAATATCATTCCAGTGAACTATGTTGCTCTTCCCAAAGATGATTCTGTATCCAGGGCCAACTAAGGCTTCTGCTTTTGTAAATTGATCATCCATGTAAATGCATTTGTTATAGTCAAATGGCCTATTGAATCATACATAAGACAATTCAGTTGTGAAACTTGCACATGTTAGAAGCAATAGATTGGAAACTTTTGCATGAAGAGATGTTCAAAGATTACAATGATGACATAGTTAACATCAGTAAAATCCAATTGAAATTTTTTTAAAAGTTGATGTAATGTATTTTTTAAATTTTAACTAATTTTAAAGTTGATAGTTAAATTTCAAAACGTATTAGTCTACAAGGTAAGCAAATTACTGTTTAATAAGATGATGCTATATTATATACCTTAACATAGTAGAATTACATTAGTTATGTGTGTGAGTATATTGAGTGAAAATATTATTTTTTATATGAATGTGAGAAGTGAATTATGATCAATTGATCTCTTGCATTTATGGATAGAATTAAAACATAAGTAAAAGTAATATAATTATTTAAAAAGGTTATAAGTAGATAGGATATTTATGAACATATCTTTTTTATATCAGTTTAAGTAGATAGGATATTTTAATAATTTTTATTTTATTAAAGATGGAGAATTAGTGATTGAAACATTTAATTATTATTCTCTCTTGATATTTTCATTTAAAAATTAATTTTCTAGAGGGTAAATAATCACCTTATCTTTTAAATAAGTACAATAAAATCTAATAATTTGAATGATCTTACTTGGGTTATCTATTTGTATAAATCTTCCTAATAACAATAAATATTTATTTTCTATTCATTTTTATGCACAGAATAATGCACATATTTTTATACTCAAGTTTTAAAAAATTTAGTTATCTATTTGTTTATATCTTATTAACCTATATATTTTATATTAATCTATACAATAATTTTAATTTATGGCTACTTATTATATTGAAATAAATTTAAATATAGGTTGTTTGCTATTGAACTTTAAATGTGAATGAATATAATTTTTGTCATTATTAATAATTTTTCAACACTCACCTTCATCCAAATCTTATTATACATAGAGCATCTTTTGTTCACCACTAGAAAGGAATTGAGAAAAGCTTTTAATTTTATTTTTATTTCTATTTCTTTTTCGTTCAATTTAAATCGTGGATAAAACTTTTGAATTTTTTTAAATATTTTTTTAATTCAAAATATCTTTTTTTTTATTCGTATTAAATAATTTATATATTAATAAATAATTACATTTATATAGAAATAAAAAAAATTTCAACATATTTGATAGAAACTCAAGAGATCACTAAAGGGATCATTAAGAGCCATTGCACATTTCAGATGGACAATCATTAGGGCTAAGGTAAAGAGGATTAGAAAAAAATTTCAAGACTTATGTCAAAACATTTGGAGCAAACATGAGGAGGATAACTTAGAAAAATTAAGGGTTATATGCATTAAAATCATGTCATCAAATGATGCCACCTAAGCATCCTTGCGCCACATTGGACAACACATTGGACATCATTTTGTAGGTGCTAATTGGGTCCATGTGGGACGCTATTATAAGGGTTGTTCTTAGTTATTTTTATTGTTTTATTTTAGATCTTTTATAATAGTTTAGTCCTTTATTTTGTATTAGGTCATTTGGTTATTTCTTGGACTTGTTTTGTCTTATTAATCCAACCCATTTAGTTTAATGGTAGCTCTATGGGAAAACTTGTTTCCAAAGTTAACAGATTTTGGTGGAATGGAATAGTCATTTCTCTTGTGAGGGTTTTCTCTCTTAAGATTCTTGAATAAACTTGAAACTTATTAAAAAGATTCCTATTTATGGCATCAAATTTATCACTTATCACTCCTCTTCTTCTTTATTTCAGAGCGTGGCATGAATATCCTTCTTCTTTTTCTTTTAAATGGTTGAATTTGGGATCCATGCACTTGTGTATGAAGATCACGTCAACATGATTAGTAATATTTAATTTTGAGTTGGTAAATAATATCTATCTAAAATTCTTACTCTTTAAATTTTTCATATTATCTTTAAATATTAATTACTAAATTTGATATTTCGTAATTTCTCGTTTTAAAGTTTTTATCGTTTTTAAATATTTATCACAATTTCAATTTAAAATATTTCTAAAACTTCATAAAAAAATTTTTTGAAATGTAATTTTTCTTGAAGATAATATATTAGTTATGATAATGCATGAATTCTTATTAATTAAATAATTAAATTTTTAACAAGAAATAGTTAATTTAAATTTTTAAACAAAACAATTTATAAATAAATTCACATGAATATTAATATATTAAGAAAAAAATTTGGAAAGATAAAAAAAATCAAATAATAAATTTAGAAAATTTGAAATATTAATATATTTTATCAAATTAAAAGAAATATAGTATTCTCTCATAATTAATATGAATATAATTATACTAATTATATATCATTTAATATGTAAAAATATGATAACTGTTTATTTGTGTTTGAATACATTATAATTTATAATCTAAATTTGTATTACAACTTATAATCAAATAAAGTTAATCAAATTCATACATCGCATGGGGTAAAAGCTAGTCTAGATATATTTTAAGTAATATCAAATATTACTTTCCAGCATTTAGTAGAGTTAAAAATGATTCTTTTTGTTATAAAACTCTTAAAAATTTGAATGACAATATAAATATATAAATCATCTAAAAAATAATAGAATAGGAGGTGACATGAGGATATCAAGATAAAACACAGTTTATATATGTGTAACTATATTTATATTCACACATAAACAAAATTTAAAATTTAATATGCATTTTTTTAAATAAAAACAAACTTAAAATTATCATATGTGTGTGTGTGTTTGTGAATTAAAACATCTGATTTTATTAATAGAAATAAATGTTTTTATTAGTAAATTCTTTTTTAATTATATTTATTATTCTAATTGCTAAAATATTCTCGCAATATTTTTTCTTGTGTATCTAATTTGTATGATTGTATCCTATCAAATATACTTGTAAGAAAAATGCATATCCTCCTCTTAATAGATATATAAATATAATGAAGTTAAAGAAAAGAGATTAAGGCATTAGAAAATGTCAGTGCTTTTACTTTATCACTGATCTTAAAGCTAAATTACTGTTAGACTATGTAAATTTTATATAAAAATGAGAATTTTTTTATTCAAATTTAGATACAATTTTGAATGATGAAATTATAATTTTTTATGTATTTATTGAATACAAAATCTATAAATACTTATAACTTTTTTTATAAAAATTACAAAATTTTATATAAAAAGTAATTTTATGATTTTATATTTTACTTTTATAAAAATTTATAAACTCTTCAATTACCTATCAAAGTATTACTCATTATATATTAGTCTTGAATAATGTATCTGACTTAATTTTGTGCTGACTACGGGAAGAACCACATGGGCCACATCATTCTATACCAAGCAAATTTACCATCCACCATTTAAGATTAAAATGCGGGAGTGATATTGTTAAAGTGTGTTACTGTTCAGAACTTCAACCGAGTCAACTTAAATTTAACATTTTTAAACTCGATTTGAACTCAGGCTTAACGTGTTTATCAAATAAGCTTAAAATTGATTACAAACTTGGTATGGTAAGAACAATACTAGAACCCATTCAACTATCTTGTTTAATTATAATCTTCAAAAAAAGAAATAAAATCCAATCCCTAAAATAGATAAATTATAAAAGGAAATAGTAAACCAACATACTTTTATGTACTTTATATCCATATCATATCCATAATAATGTCAAAAATCAAATACTGCATGGAATAATATTATGTAAAGTAGATGTACAAACATAAATTTTAATTCTTATTTTTAAACTTGTTAAAATACTAAACAAGAGAAACTTTATTTGGATTTCTTTAATTCATTTATACTTATTTGTTTATCAAATGAATTTGAGTTGAGCCTAATACCAATCTATTTCAAATAGTACACAAATTATTCGTTCCATTTATACCCCTACTCACCGAATTGAGTTGAGCCTAATACCAACCTAACTCAAATAGTATACAAATAACTCATTTTATTTATACACCTACTCGCCACAACTTATAAAATGTATTACTATTATAACTCAAATGATATCACTTGAAACTAAAACAATGCATCATTGTGGGGAAACTTCATGAATGCTAGCAAACTCCCTCAAGTTAGTGGTTAAATCAGAGATGCCATGCCACTACAAAATAAATAAGATTCCCCAGTTTTATTTGAATTGGGCCAAGAATTTGTCTGGAAATATAAACAACACTAAAGGTTCACTTCAAGAAGTTTGTCAGCAACAAATGCTACAAATGTAGGACCAGCCAAATCACCAGCAGCACACCCTGAAAGATAAACAATACAAAAAGTGGAATGAAAAAACAGAGTCGTCAGCTATGCAGCATTCAACAGCAGCAACTCAAGTAAATAATAAGAACTTCATAATACTTATAATCACTATTCATTATCTTACCAATCCACTGACCAACTTGAGGACGTACAATGGTAGCAGCAATCCCTGCTCCAATGGAGGCAAAAATTAGAGAGGAACCACACCTGATTGTAGCAACAACAACTGTCCGCGCAAGAAGTGCAACTTGCTCGGATTTATCAACATTATCATCCTCTTCCTTAGGATGAAACATGGAAGTAAAGAATCTATATAATTCGATTCCTACTTGGACGAGCCATGATGCCACAACACCAAGCATGTGTCCTGTATGTAAACATTGGCATAACATAGCTTGAATTAAAAGCTCAAGGCATCTTATAAGGAACAAATATTCAAGCTCAAGGCATCTTATAAGGAACAAATAAATCATGAATTGCTTTGACCTCGGAAAGTTGTTCTGCTCACACAATAGAAGTAAACTAGAGTAGGCATTCCTCTACAAGCCTTGCGAGCAGCTGATTTTGGAACATCTGTTCAAAATGGTCACAAAAATTAACTTCTTAAAAGATCTATAAACAAAAATACCAAATAGTCATTTCCTCCAGCAATAAATCATTAATTTCCTTACAATTGTAGTCTTGGGCATCCTATGACTCAAAATAGATATGCAAACAGTAACGTACCTTTCAGAAGTTTCCATGCCATTCGCTGTGAAACGTAATGGACAGCAATTCTTTCTAAAATCCTTCTAGTGGTCACAACAGTGGTCTGTTACGGCATCCCAAACAAGTTAACTCATCAGTGAACTTCTAATTTGTTATAAAAACAGAAAGAAACAATACAGGATACACAATGTTGCTCTATGCATAACAGAGCAAAGATGATTGAACTAAAAAATATTAATAATTGTTATATCTGGTAATTGCCTAATGGAAAAACTCCAGGCATCGATATGGTGGCCACTGGATCAACCAAAGAAGACTCATCAAGAGAGTATCAAAGACAGATGATTAGTGCGGTAACTCAATTTGAGCAAAAGTAAAAATTTAAAGTGAAGAATAATTGCATCTGAAAAAATCAACAAATAATTTTCATTTTAAACTTAGATTATTGAAGATATGGTCTTGATAGAGCAAAATAGCATCAAATGATTCATGTGGCCAACTGCATTTAAGGGGTTGAGGCTTGGCTTCTTGTTTTTCTTTGTAAAACTTGGATGATATGAAGAGATTAAAAAGGTCAAGGGGGCTGATGTTGCAAAATTCTAAAACATGGAAATTCCTTCAAAAATTAATATCAGATTACATAAATTGCAAAGGATTACATGACATAAGTGGATGCAACTTATTTTAAGTAAAATATATAACAAAAAAAACCATGTCCTTTTGCAAGTCATGGATTATAACCATTTTAAACATCGGAATAAGTGTTTAACTTACACTAAGTTTAACCCATTGATCTTACTCTATCAAATGCCTAAAAAGTATCCAAATATATTGCATTGTTGCATTAAATAGGAGAGAGACTAATTTTCTTGATACAATCTCTCTCATATTCTCTGTCATAAGCATTCATCCCTGACTTCTCTCCTTTATCTATCACCCTCTATAACTTTCAATCAATGTACTGAAACCATTTTTGAATTGCCTCCACAGCTTTAAACCTGATTGTAGTATTTCCATGCAAGTGAAAGTACTAATCTGCAAAATAATAATTACAGTCCATATTCTTTATTGGTCCTAGATCCTAGTCTTTCTAACTGAGTAATGATAGTGACACTTATTTTAATTTACTTAGTCTCACTCACTAAACACTTGACAAAATTTGAACAAATGAGGCCAACAAATAAGTTGGGTTAGTTTAAGTCAAATTCTACCAAGTGGGCAGTGAGTTGTGAGGCAACATATGAAGTTGTTTCCTTCTTTCTCCAGACTAATGCCAAATTCTTTTAAAAAAAAAAAAAATTAGAGGAACCTTTCTCTGTATGACTTTCTTACTCCTTCACTTAAAGCCAATGCCTCAACAATATTGGTTAAAAATAGAGTAAGGCTATGGAAGCACATCTCAGGCATGTCACTTTCAACCCTTTTAAGCTTTCAAACCTCCTTATCATTAAAAATGGTTCTTTCTTTATTAAGCTGCTGCATTTGCTTTTGTTTCAATATACTCCCACAGAAGAACATTCAAAGGCTTCAATTTTCTCAGCTCGCTTTTATCTTCCCGCCTCCTCTTTCCCATTAGCAGTTCATGAATTTACAAATATTGAAAAACTGCAAGCTATTTAAATGATCCATGTTAGTGAATAGGTTAGTTAGTTAAAGTGATAAGCCTATATAGGATAAATGATAAGCCTATGTAAGTTAGGATAAATGATAAGTCTAGACCTATTAGAGTCCTATTGAAACTTAATATCTGATACACATCTTCATTATAAATACATATACTTGGCTCATTGTAGAGCACATCATCATAATAATATCTTCTCTATCTCTCCTTATCAACATGGTATCATCCGCCTTAAGGCCTTGTGGGTTATATCGCTTCCGACAACCTCAACGAGGTTAAACTACTAATGTAGAATTTAGGTTTAATTTTGTTCTTTTTTGTTAGAGTCATTTGATTTCTTGAAGAAAAAAAAAAAGGTAAAAAAAATTGAATTGTTATTCTAGTAGATTTTTAGATTTATTTATTTTTCATTGTTATTGTTGATTGAGTTTTAGTGAAAAAAAAAAAAAAAAAAAACTTTATTCATCGCTTCCTTATTTGTTCCTTTTCATTTTCCCCCTTGTCCCTATTTTTTGCTTTCAATTCCCTTCCTACTTTTGGTCTTTCTTTATCCAAAGATTAGCATGGTGATTTGCGGCTAAAGGAGGTGGTGGTCGGCATTCGGCGATGTTATGGAGGTCTAACAGAATCCGGTGAAACTCCAATGGTACTAAAGGGCAGCCATGTTCTCTTTGTTCTTGGTGCTTTTAAGCAACCCATGAGTGATTGTGTTTATGTGGCATGGAGACCTTCAATGCCAGTTTCTAGGTGGTCAGAGGTGACGTCTACTGGCAATTCTGTATGACTGGGTGGTTCAAGTTTTGCATTTTTATTATTTTTTGTTGTTTGGCTCTGCAAGTCAGGTTATGATGTCCTAAGCAATTCATGGTGGCTCGTCTCCTTCAAACTAGTAGCTTTAGTAATTCTTTTGTGGAGGCTGGTGGTACTGTGACTCTATCTGAGGTGTTTGGATGAGCTAAAACCGGTTGTTTTGGGATTGTTTGGATATTGCGTCTTTCAGGATCTTTTGATGAAGATGATTTTTGGTAAGGGATACGAATCTGGTGGGTTGTACGTACTTGATGAAAATGTCCCTCAATCAATTGTTGCATCTATTACCCTCACTCCACATCAGTTACATTGTTCTTTGGGTCATCCTTGTTTAGCGTCTTTAAGGAAATTATATCTTAGTTTAAGTTCTGTTTCTGCTTTAAATTGTGAGTCATGTCAATTTGCTAAACAATATCATCAGTCTTATATTCCTCGAGCCAATAAACAGGTTACATCCCCTTTTGAGAGTTAGTACATTCAGATATTTGGGGTCCTTGTCCTATTAATTCCAAATTTGGTTATCGGTATTTTGTTACTTTTGTTAATGATTATTCAAGAGTTACTCGACTTTACTTGACGAAAAATCCATCAGAATTGTTTGATATCTTTTGTGCCTTTCATGTCGAAATTAAAAATCAATTCCAAACATCAATACGCAACTTTCGAAGTGATAATGCTAGAGAATACTTTTCAATACAATATACAATTTTCTTCTTATTTGTTACAGCATGGTACAATTCATTAGTCATCTTGTGCAATTACTCCACAACAAAATGGGGTAGCTGAAAGAAAAAATCGTCACCTATTGGAGGTAGCTCGTGCTCTCTTGTTTCAAATGAAAGTGCCTAAGGTATTTTGGGCAGATGCGGTTGGTACAGCCTGTTTTTTGATCAATCGTATGCCATCTTCCATTCTTGATGGATAGGTACCTTATTCTCTTTTGTTTCCTTCTCAAACATTGTTTTCTCTCACTCCACGTGTTTTTGGCTGCACATATTTTGTTCAGGATCATCGTCCTAAAATTTTTAAGTTAGATCCTCGATCTTTGAAATGTGCCTTTTGGATATTCTTGAACTCAAAAAGGGTATTTTTTGGCTGCACATATTTTGTTCAGGATCATCGTCCTAAAATTTTTAAGTTAGATCCTCGATCTTTGAAATGTGCCTTTCTTGGATATTCTTGAACTCAAAAAGGGTATTGATGTTATTCCCCTATATAAGGTCGTTATATTGTTTCTTCTAATGTTAATTTCTTAGAGTCCATTCCATTTTTTGGATCTTCTGAGTCTTCTTGCTTAGTGTCAGATTCTGAATTTGTTGATGACCATTTCCTTGTGCATTCCACTTCTCAGGATCCGCAGGTCTCTACCACTAAAACTTGGACTTCTCCTCCCATTAAGTATGTTTACTCTTGTAAAGTGCAGGTACCAGATGTAGTTTGTCCTTCTACCATTACTGCGACACCACGTAGAGCACCTGTTACAGACATCCCATCACTTCGTCTCCCCCGCCGGCTTTTTCCTCACAAGATCCACTTCCAGTGTCCTCTAATCTTGACTTGCCTATTGCCCAACGAAAAGGTATTCATAGTTACATTCAAAAAGGTACACATAATCACCCTTATCCGATTTCTACCTTTGTGTTTTATTCTTCTTTACTTGTTTCATCACAATGCTTTGTTGCCTCGTTGGATTCTATGACTATTCCTAAGTCAATTTCAGAGGCACTTTCTCATGATGGGTGGCGTGCTGCTATAATGGAAGAAATGATGGCTCTTACGACAAATCAGACTTAGGATGTTGTGCCTTTACCGCATCGTAGGCAACCGGATGTTTACTGTGAAAGTTGATAAGAATGGTTTAGTTGCTCAGTTGAAAGCTTGCTTAATGACAAAGGGATATGCTTAGACTTATGGCATCAATTATTCCTTTCTCCTGTGACTAAGATTACTTTTGTTCGTTTATTTATTTCTCTTATTGCCTCTCAAAACTGAGTTCTTCATCAACTTGATGTAAAAAATGCTTTTCTCCATGGTGATCTACTTGAGGAAGTGTATATCGCGCGACCACCTTGTTTTGTTGCTTAGGGGAGTATGAAAAAGACAGTGTGCAGGTTGAAAAAGTTGTACGGATTGAAACAGTCTCCTCTAGCCTGATTTGGAAAATTTAGTGATGTGGTCATGGAATTTGGGATGCAGAAAAGTGATCATGATCATTTTGTTTTCTATAAACAATCAAATTCTGGTTGTATTCTTCTGGCTGTCTATGTGGATGATATTGTGATTACGGGCAGCTATAGTTTGGGCATTTCAAAATTGAAGACTTTTCTCCCAACCAAATTTCAAACTAAGGACCTGGGAGCACTTCGGTACTTCTTAGGTATTGAAATTACTTGGAATAAGCAAGAAATTTTCTTGTCACAAAGAAAATATGTGCTTGATCTCTTGAATAAGACAGGTTTGCTTGGGACCAAACCATGCGATACCCCTATGATTCCAAATGTTAAGCTTGGATTGGAAGACAGAGAACTACCAGAAAACCCAGAACGATACAGTTAGTGGGAAAATTGAACTATCTTACTATCACCAAGCATGACATTTCTTTTCCAATTAATGTAGTAAGCTAGTTCATAAATTCCCCAAGAACCTCTCATCGGGATGCAATTATTCAAATATTAAAATATCTGAAGAAGGCACCTGGACGTGGAATCTTATACAAAAATCATGGCCATTGTAGAGTAGAAGGCTTTTCTCATGCAGACTGGGCAAGATGTCCTATGGACCAAAGATCTACTTTAGGATATTGTGTGTTTGTTGGTGAAAATCTTTTGTCCTAGAAAAGTAAAAAACAAGTTGTTGTATCTCGATCAAGTGCAGAATCTAAATATCGGGCTATGGCTCATGTTACATCTGAGTTTGTGTGGCTTTCTTACCTTCTTCGTCAACTTGAGATCAAGTCCACTGGTGGTGCTATGCAATTATCATGTGATAATTGAGCTGCCACTCATATTGCTGCAAATCCAATTTTTCATGAGTGAACAAAGCATATAAAGGGTGATTGTCATTTTGTTAGGTAGAAACTCCAGGAAGGAATAATCGATCTTCAGCATATCAGAATTGGAGTTCAACTTGTTGACTTATTTACTAAGGCACTTCCGGGAAAATAAATTAATGATATTTGTAACAAGCTGGGAATGTTTGATATTTATGCTCCAACATGAGGGGAAGTATTAGTGAATAGGTTAGTTACTTAAAGTGATAAGTCTATGTAGGTTAGGATAAATGATAAGTCTAGACCTATTAGAGTCCTATTAGAACTCTATCTCTTGTACACATCT
>JANHAO010010260.1:0-17787 GCA_026873985.1 Saraca asoca
ATTTCCGTGGGAATTTGCAATTCCAACGATAAGTTTTCTAACGGATAGAAATCCGTTGGAGTACCAAATTCCAACGGATTTGGCTATAATTCCAACGGAATTCCAACGGATTTTTTCTGTTGGAATCTCGACATTTTTTTGTAGTGATGTAATAATATCTAAACCATTGATAAATTTTAGTTGTGTGAGCCTTGTCACTAGGTTAATGATGATGAATCAGTTAGTCTAGTAGGATTACAATAAAGTATATCCCTACTTATATATTAGTAGAACTATAGTTGTCCCATTAAGATTTCAATTTTCATTTTTCTCCTGTTTTCTCTACTAGGGTTATAAGAAGTGAATTGGAGTATTTTGGTATAATGGATTCTCATGTAACGCCAAGTATGATTTTATTATTATTATTCAATTAAACTTTATATGCACGGATATGATGCTTTATAACATAATGCAAAAGATCAGTTAATTAGTTGTTTTAATTTATCCAATTTTCTTACAATTGGTACTAGAGTTATTTTTTTTTTTCATGTTATAAGGCTTAAATTTGTGTAGATTTTTTTGAGATTTTATGTAATCCATAATTTGTGATATAAAAGTATTGTGAATTTAAGAACATGAGATTTATTTATATGTTTTTTAGTTTAATGTATTTTTGAATTGACTATAATTTTTTTTTTGTAAATCTTTTTAAGGTGAAATCATGAATTGATGTAACTTGAATTTTTTTCCAAAAAATTCAATTCATAAATTCGAAAGACTTAAAAAAAATTTTTGAACTAATTTGTGATTATATCTCAAGAGTCTATAATGTTCAAAAAGTACAAATCAATTTGAATAAATACTACTAAAAAGCTAAATTTTCAAAATTTTACATATCCATTCGGACAAAAGGCTTTTTTTTAAAAAATTTGGTTAAATTATAAGGTATCTATTCAAATTGATTAAGGTTTAATTGATAGAATGATATGGTAGACAAAAGCCCTTAATCAATTTTGCAAGACTTGAACTGTTATAGCATCGACTTTCAAATTCTTGAACGAAATTTTTTTTGGAAACTTTAGTTAGTTTTAGTTTTTCCAATTACACAAACAATTGCCAATTTTCTAAAATTAATGGAAAGTTTTGATTGAAAATGATTTCGGTGAAGAAACTCATGCAAGAATTTTGTAAAAATGTGGTTGGATGTGGAGTATTAAACCAAGTCAAGGCCGAATCCAAAAATGGGTAAGAAAACCTGACTCAGAGGAAACGAGCAAGGAAAAAGACCAAAAACCCTAGCATGCCTCACTTATGCTTATGTTCGGTGCATGGAATCCACATGCCACCAAGACAGTGGCGAATGACGATTGTGATCATATCATTAGCCTCCACTCTTCAAGGTGGTTTTAATACATATTCTTCAGATTTTTTTTTGGAAATAAAATTATTTTAATTATTTTTTGTCCAGTTTATTTGATTGCTAATTTGATATTATTTGGGTTTGAAAATTTTACCATGTGATTTCTACATTTTGTCCTACTTTTTGGAATTTTTCAGAAATTTTTTGCTACAGTCATGTTATTATTTGAATTTTGTATGTTAGTATGCATAGAATTAAGATTATTTAGAAATCATATAACTCCCGTTATGTCTCAAAAATTTATGTAACTCTGTATTCATCTATCATGGGGCCAATTGCATAAAGTTTTATTGAAATAAAATTTTGATTGTATCAAGGAGAGTGTTGTGTTAATAATATGTATACCCTATTGTTGTAATATTGTTAACATGGTTTATTGACAATAATGTGAGTGTTAAAATTGTACATTATATTCTTCTAATTGTAAATATCCTATGTAATATTTAATTCTTGCATTATATTATGGAGCCTTAAATGTCCTATCTGTGCTAGATTTCATGATATAATACTGTTTGTTATTGCATAGTTGATATTTTGAGAGAAAAATATAGCATGATTAACATTATACATATGTTATTGGTATTTATGATTAATTTCATAAATCATTTTTCCTCAACCTTATGGCTTATGCAATTGACACTTGTGAAAACTTTGAATTAGATCAATTATGAGAAGTGGGTTGAATCTCTGAAATTGTATACAGTGATCACTAATTTGCATATGGTTTTGAGAGAGGAAGAACGTATGATTGATGATAAGTCTATTGCTACTCAGAGGGCTTAACACGAAATATGGACACATTCAAATAGGGTTTGTTTGATAGTGATGAAATGCATTATGGATAAAACTATCAGACAGAATGTTGTAGACTTATAAAATGTTAAAGCCTTTATGGACTCTGTTGTTGAAAGACATGTCAAGTCTGACAAGGCTGAAAAGGTCAATACCTCTCTTTGCTTGAGAAGACTACTTATGATAGACTCAATGGAGTTTGAGAGCATATCATGAAGCTGATGCATTATCACAATTGAATGAAAGGTATGAATATTGACCTAGGAGACAACTTTCTGATATGGTGTGCTTTGGAATCTTTCCTATCTCAATTCAATGTTCTAAAGACCTCTTATAATACCTGCAAAGGTGAATGGACTATCAAAAAGATGATATCCATTATTAGTTAAGCTAAGGATGATATGAAGAAAAGGAAGATTCAAGCTGTTAACTATTTTTCTCATGGTTCAGGTTTTGGACAAGAAAATAAATCACTTTAGAAAGACAATAAGATAAAGTCAAATTATGCAAGGAAAAAGAATATGATGCAGGAACAACATTCAAACTCAAGAAGTCTTTGTTTAAGGGATCTTGTAGGTTCTGCAAGAAGT
Organism: Saraca asoca; assembly: GCA_026873985.1. Taxonomy (NCBI): domain Eukaryota; kingdom Viridiplantae; phylum Streptophyta; class Magnoliopsida; order Fabales; family Fabaceae; genus Saraca; species Saraca asoca. Next base: position 2,782 of record JANHAO010010260.1, read on the forward strand.
ATAGGCACAAATGAGCTGACTACTTCAAATTTAAGAAATGGCTCAAGAAGAAAAAGAAAGATAATCTTTTAGCTTTATTATATTTTAAATCCAATACCATTAATGTACTTGATAGTTGGATACTGGTGCAACCATTTATATAACAAACTCTTTTGCAAGAGTTAAGAAATCTAAGGAAACAAAGTGATGGAGAACTGGTGGTTAGATTAAAGATTGAAGATAGAGTGCAAGTAGAGCATATAGGAGTCATTTCTTTATTGTTATCTATTGGTCATGTTTTAGAACTAAAAGACACTGTTTATGTACCTTTCATAAGAAGAAACTTGATTTCTGTTGTTACATTAGATCAAGAAGGATATTTTTGTTATTTTGAAAATAGAAATTTTAGTTTACTTCATGATTATACTACTGTTGGCATTGATTCTTTATGCAATGTTTATATAAACTTGGTTTAGACCTCGATTTTGCAAATTCCATAAACATAATTTTTTGGAAATAAAAAGGGGTAGAATAAATGAAAAATTCTTAATGCTTTGACATAGGCGTTTGAGTCAAATATCTCAAAAGAGGATGGAGAGTTTGATAAAGGAAGGAATTTTGTATGACCTAGATTTCTCACATTCAGTGCCTGTATAGATTGCATTAAGGGAAAACTCCCTACTATAGCTAGAAAAGGGAAAAGAATCATAAAACAAAAAGTTTTGGAATTAATCTACACTGATGTTAGTGAACCCATTTGACCTAGTGTTATGGGTGGATACAAACATTTCATTACTTTTATTGATGACCATTTAAGATTTGAATGGGTAGAACTTCTCACAGGGAAGTCTAAGTCATTAGATGCTTTTAAGAAATTTAAGGTTGCAATTGAACTTAAGTTAGGTAAGTGGATTAAGTGTGTTAATTAATGTAAAGATGATGAATATTATAGTAGATATGATGAGACAAGTAGAAATCCTAATCTTTTTACTAAATATTTATAAGAGTATGAAACAGAAGCTAGTTACACCATGCCTAGTACATTAGAGCAAAATGGTATTATAAAACAAAAAAATCGAACATTCATGATATGGTAAGGTATATGTTAGCCTGTTCTTTGTTGTAGAAATTTTTATAGAGAGATGCTTTGAAGATTGCTGCTTATGTTTTGAATCAAGTTCCCAGCAAATCTATGCTTAAAACTCCATATGAGCTGATGTATAGGAAAAGGCCTAGTTTAAGGCATTTCCATATTTGGGATTGTAAAGCTGAGGTAACGTTATATAATCCATTTACTAAGAAACTTGATTCAAATACCATAAGTGGATATTTCATTGGCTACTATAGTGGCTCTAGAAGTAGTAGATTTTATTGTCTAACTCATTTTACAAGGGTTATTGAGTCAAATCATGCCATTTATTTTGAATATAAGTTGAAGAGTATAAGTGAAACACCTTGTGCTACTTCTTTTAAAGAAGAATAGAATGTTATTCCAAAAATGACTGTAGAGCATAGTATTATCCCACTAGTGACTCCATTATTTGGAACATTTTAGATAGTTCCACAAGATGATCCAAAGCAACCAATGATAGAGTATAGAGAACCAAACATTGTAACTAAAGAGGTTCATTTAAGGAGATCTCAAAGAGTACGTTGATAGGCAATTTCAAGTGATTACATGATATATTTGCTAGAACATGAGTTCAAAGTCAATGATGACTTAGATCCCATGAACTTTTCAGAAGCAGTTTCTAGTGTTAACTCTTTAGAATGGATGAATGCTATGGAAGATGAATTAGCTTTAATGTACAAGAATGATGTATGAGATTTAGTGGAATTGCCTGTTGGTTGCAAATCAATTGGATGCAAATGGGTTTTTAAGACTAAGTAGAATGCTCAAGGTGAAATTGAAAGGTATAAAGCCAAATTGGTAGCAAAAGGCTATACTCAGAGGGAAGGCATAAACTATAAAGAAATGTTTTTACCAGTTTTGATTAAGGACTTGTTTCAAGTTGTTATAGTATGAATGGCTCATTTTGATCTAGAGCTCCACAATATGAATGTTAAAACACCCTTCCTAAATAGTGATATGTTAGAAACCATTTATATAAAGCAATCAGATAGTTTCCAAAAGTAAGCAAAGAGCACTGTGTGTACAAGTTGAAGAAGTTTATATATGGTTTAAACCAAGCATCTAGACAATGTTATCTTTAAATTCGATGAGATAGTGATTTCTCTTGGTTTCAAGGAGAATACAACGGATCAATATATCTACTATTTGATGAGTGTGAACAATTATGTGATCCTTGTATTGTATATTGATAATATTTTCCTTGCTAGTAATGACATAAGCCTGTTGAATAAGACAAAATAAATTTTGTCACAACATTTTGACATGAAGGATCTCAGTAATACCTCATTTGTATTAGGCATATCAATTCATCATGATAGATCTCAAGGTTTTCTTTGCTTGTCTTGGAGATCATATGTAGAGAAAATGCTCAAGAAGTTCAATATGGATGCATGCTCTCATTGTTCTGTGAGTTTCTTTCCAAAGCCCAGTGTCTTCAAAATGATGAAGAAAAATCTAGAATGAAGATGGATTCATATGTTTTCATTATAGGTAGCCTAATGTATGCTTAGGTATACATGTCCTGATATAGCATTTGCGGTTGGTGTACTACAGAGATACCTGAGTGATATTGGTTAAAGGCATTAGACTGTTGTAAAGAAAGTTATGAGGTACCTTGCAAAAACTACATGCTAACCTACAAAAGATCTAATGATCTTAATGTCAAAGGCTAATTAGACTTTAATTTTACTGGTTGTCCAAATAATAAGAAATTGACATTTGGATACATTTTTATGATGACAGGAAAAGTTGTATCATGGAAAAGTATTAAGCAGTCAATTACAATAACCTTTACTATGGAAGCAGAGTAAGTCATGTGTTATGTAGCTACTCGTGAAGCTGTATGATTAAGGAAATTCATATTTAGTTTTAATATTGATGAAAGCATTTCAAGGCCCTTAACTATATATTGTGACAATGTGATATTGTATGCTTCTATTAGAACAATAAAAGTAATGCTCGTATAAATCACTTTGATGTGAAGTATGAATTTGTAAGAGAGAAGATATACGACCTCAAACTTGCGTTAAGCAAGTTTCCATGGATTATATACTCACGGATCCACTAACCAAAGGTTTAGTGAAGCAAATGTATCGTGATCATGTTAAGAATATGAGATTAACTGAGTCTTATAATGTTTTTGGTTGTGAGAGTTTTTTCCTTTTGTATTTTATTGAGAACATTGAATTTATTTTTATCTCAAGATTTATACAGTATTAATGATATTGTCATATGCTACGTATATATATGTTATTGTTAATTATGAAACTTTATTTGATAACATATCAATGGAGACATTTATACTATGTCTTAGGATTACGTTGAGATTTTTTCTCATTTTAGCATCTTGGGTGGATACATGAACCATTTCATAAAGATGTATATATGATTGCATTTTGATGTGTATGTTTGGTTTCTCATACATTCCACGTTATATTTCAATCGTTGGAATATAAGTATATAAAGCATGTATGACATTAGTATCCCTATCGGATATGATAATTTACATTATTAGGTACTTGATCTATGGTTATAATGATGTCATTGTTATTGTTATTGACATTCATTATTGTGACCTTATATTGTAATCCAATTTATCATTTGTTAAACTATGTTGTCTATGTGGGAGATTGTTAGAATTTTCCTATATGGACTACCATAGTTTAATTAAATAATATATTATTGGATTGCATTAATATCATGCCAACTAATTATTTTGAGTTAATTAATTATGTGATCAAGTTATTGGACCAATAATAACACCTAGACCATTGATGGACTTTAGTGATGTGAGTCTTGTCATTGAACCAATAATGATGGATCAATTGACCCAAAAGAATTATAATAAGGTAAGTCTCTACTTATACTTAGTAAAGTTGTAGTTGTTTTAGTTTCTCTCTCTTTTTTTTTTACTAGAATTATAAGGAGTGAATTTGTTAAAGAAATATTTTGGTATAATGGATTCTTACATAATATTAGGTATGATTTTATTATTATTCAATTAAATTTTATAAGTACAGTTATGATATTCTGTAACATGATGCAAAACATTAGATTAATTGTCTATTTTAATTTATCCAATTTTCTTATAGAAAAATCCCCAAAATAACATTAGAATGCTACTGAACAATTAAAAATGATAACATATTATGAAAACTTTTTGGTACATTTGATTTGTTACATAAAATTTAGTATAAATTAATATGTAAATTAATCGATGATAGCATTTAATTACAATTGTATGTGTTAATTTACATTTGACTTAAATGTAATATATAACGTATTTCTAAGAATCACTTAATAATAGCATGTTGGATAATAGTTCAATTTTTGAAACACTTGCATTAGATACACATTCCATTATTCACACCCTATCAATGACAAGAGATTAAAATATAAATTACTAAAATTTTTTATGAAAATATTTTAATTTTATAAATTGTATATAATTTTTTTTTAATAAAAACATAGATTTCACAACTTCTGGGGGTTAAACCCCATTTAAAAGGAAATCCCACCTTTGAGTTTTGTTAATGTTTTCTCCCACCAATTATTAATATCAATAATCAATTGCACTAAACATCAGCACTAACATAAATCAAACATGTATTTTTAATTTTAAATGTCATAAAATCAAACTCATGATCAACTTGTTTTGAGATTGCTTGGATTCCTCCATCACACAAGGGGTTGGTACGACCTGAAATTGGACGATGCTTCTAATGGGAACCCAATGCTTCATGATTGTGCATCAATCATTGGAAATGATGAAGGCCATTGGGTCTTGGACTGTTACATATTTCAGTGCCATAGTACTCTCACTTTGTGTGGGCAAGCTTTCGTGCCTTAATGCATTTGAAAATGATCGTAGGCCTTTATCAGTTTGATGCAAGATAAGTGTAACCCACATATTCAAACAACAATGCCACTTCACCTTATTAAATATGTTGAAAAATTATGTGAAATTAACCACAGTCAATTAATATATTTAAGTGATAAAATTGAAGTTATTATAAGTGATTTAACAATGAAGGACTTAAATAGCATGTAAAGCTCCTTTAACATTTTTTTAGAATACAAAAATTTTCTTTAAATTTTATATATAACTTTCTAAAAATTAAAATAATTTTATTAAAGTTTTTAAAAATTTATACTTTATTATCCATTACTTCTAGTTTTGACTTTGTTAAACAGTATATTAGAAATTTCATATTTGAAATTTTACACTATATAAGAAAAACATTAAGTACAAGATCAACATCATAAATTCACAACTTTTCACCGCCTATTTTGGCATAAATTATTATAAGATGTGTGCTTTTAATAACCAATTGCTTTCTATTTATTTCTAATTAATTTTCATTAAAAAAACGAGGAAGGATAAAGATTTAAACTTTCAACTACTTTGTTAAAGAGGTTTCTTTAGTTACATTTAATAACCGATGGAAAAGAGGTTTTAATGAAAGAGATTTCAACGTATGCAAGAGTTGTTACATCTAAAAAAACGTCTATTTGCTTGTAAATAAAACAAGTTAACAGCATTCTCTTGACAAGTTTCTAAGGATTGTCAAAATGGCTATATTAATATTGTTGTGTGGACAATATATATATATATATATTTTAAAATATAGTGTAATTATATTTATATAGTTTTATTTTTAAGAATATATACTAACTTTCATATTTCTTTATTTTAAACCTATACTCACATCCCATGCTAAAAAATATATAAGTGAATATTTATAAAAATATAAAGATGTGAGTCTAATTAGATCAAATCATGAGTTGGTAGCTCTTCTAGTCATATTGTGCGATGTATTTTGCCAACTCCTTGTCAATATGCTAACTTTTTAACAACTTAAATCATACTTAAATATATAAACAGACAAAGTAGATTTTGATCACTTATACAATGAAATCCTATGGGCAAAATGTTAGCAGGCAAACTTGAGCATGCAATCAAAATATCAAGACATATTAAGTCTCCAAGAACACCTTATATGAGTAGTTTCCAGTATATATTGAGAAGGAACTTTTTTAATAAGGAGAGGGATAACTTATTTTATTAATATATATCTCATTACATAATTTTAAATATATAGGGAATCTCTAAGCCACCACATTCTAATCCTAACCTGTGTTAAAGAACTCATCCAAGTCATTGGACACATCTTTTAAAGAGTATTATAAACCAAAGGCCTAATGACATAAGTATATGTGTGTGTGTATATATATATATATATATATTATATTTGAGTTAACATAAGGGTTATTTTCCTAGTTCAAAAGGATTTTAATGTGTAATCTTATATGGACATAAAAATAAAAATATAAAGATCGTAATAATATGCTTTTCTACTTATATTAGACAAATGATTTATGCTAAAAAAAATATAAATATCCCTAGGATAGAAAAAAATAATAAGTAAGTGTATTTGTGTCCAAATTCCCACTGCAACTTCTCTTTATGCTTAATTTTTATGTCAAATTTCATAAAAGTTGAGTATGTTTGCATGTTAAATTAGTTCACAAGGCCAACTTGTGATACCTATGAATATAATTTGCCCTACTTTATAACCACATAAGGTTCACATATTTTTTTTATAAAAAAAATATTTATCATTTATTTTTAATGAAATTACAAAAATCTCTCATTTAATTTATAAATTTATACTCATTTTTCTTGTGCTTTCAAAATTTATAAGAGGTTCCCTAAAATATAAAAAAGTATTATGTTTATACTTAAAATTTATTTTTTTTATCAATTATATTTTCATCATTTGAGGTTAATCAAGGCTTATGTTTGATTGCAAAATATTCAATATATTATATATTATCTGATTTTAACCTTATTATCATTTTTTTCATTATTCTATCTAAAAAAAGTCAAATATAATTGAAATATAGTGTTTTTTTTTTATCTTCAAAGAGAAGCATAAGTAGGTCTTTTAAATTAGATGAGACGTCTACCTATTTATTTTAACCCTTTTAAGAAGATTAGAATATTTTCTTCTATTTTTTAACAATCCAGCCTCAATGCCAAAACAACTAATCCAAATCCCGAAAGGACGACAATTTAAAGAAATTAAAAATCAATGCATAAACAATAAATACAGAAAACTTAGAGTGTATGACTGCAAAATCAACTTCACAAAATTCAAAAGAAGAATATAAAAATGATGGCAATATCGTGATTATCGTCCCACCCGAAACCAAAAGCACTAGACCTGCAAAACGTGGTTTTCAAGTGAGAGAAACAGAACAACGAGAGCAGCGGTACGGCGTTTCTTCCTCCATCTTCCCCATTTCGCACTCCAACTATCTCTTATTTTACCACTCATTGCCACTCCCTCTTCTTCACTCTGAAGCTTTCCGTTTCCGATCCCTGGCTCCCATTCTCGAGCTTCGCTACGCGACAGCAATGGCGGTTTCTTCAAGGCTAAACTCTTTCATAAGACCCCTTCTGTTTCTTTTGTGACAGTGGCGTTTGTTTCTAGCTGAAAGCATTTTGCTTTTTTCTACGAAGATTTGAACTTTGCGCTAACTCTCGGGTTTCGAACAAGACTTCGATTTGAGCTCGATAGCGTGGAATGCTAGGTTGTTGTTTGTTAATGTTCTTGTAACATCGAAATTCGTGGGGTCGAAGAAGCTGGTTTTCGGTTTCGGATCTAGTTGCGGTTTGTTTTGGTTTTGGGGGATGATGAGGGTGCAGTTGGTGTAGAAGCTACTGCTGTTGGAGGTTGGTGGCGTGAGCAAGAAACAAAGCTAGGTTGTTTCTGTTGTGGAGTTGGGGTGTTTTTTTTTATTTTTTTAAACTTTATTGGGGCTATTGGATCCGTGATTGACTGTTATACTGTATTTGGGTTGGTTTTGGATTTTGGTGATGAATCGGAGTTTCAGAGCTCAGGAATCGCAAATGCAAGCGGCCCTTAGGCAGAGGCAGCAGCAACAAATGGGGGTTTTGAGGTCTTCGATCATGAAGGAAAAAGACGAGGAACTTGCATTGTTCCTTGAGATGAAGAAGCGCGAGAAGGAACGGAATGATCTTCTGCTGCACGGCTCTGAGGATTTCGATGCACCGTTAGGTATGAACTCAGAATGGATTCAAATGCTTTTCCTTAAATTTTGAGCATTTTTAATCCTTTTCTTTGTATTATTTGGTTTTCAAGTGAACGATATTAGTATCTGAAGCTGGTTTTTGTTAATTTACTATCTTCAATTACTGCTGTCTAGTTGCTTAAAGAATTGCAAGATGATTGGTGTTATTTGGACATCGTAGCTTATAGTGCCTTAATGGTTTTCTCGTTGTTACATGGTGTCTTTTATGTCGCAGGCTCTAAACCTGGCACTTCTCCTATATTTAATCTTTCATCATCTACACCGGCTCCTGTACGGAAGACTGGTGCTGATGATTTCCTCAATTCGGACAATGATAAAAATGACTATGACTGGTATGAAGTACTTCTCTAGTAGTATTTATTCCGTCTGTTATTGTTTTTTTTTTTTTTTTTACTGTTTTGTTTGTTTATTATCATTAGCAAAATAACGAAATTCAAATTTTCTTTATTTTTTTATGAAGAATTTTAATATGTACTATATAGTTCTTAAAGAATATGTTTTAGGGAAAGTTTCACTTTCTACAGTTGATAGTAGTACATATTCCTTGAGGACCTGAGGTGTTTCAAGTATAATTATGTATTCCTAGACTAACTACAGCTGTCACATCACATGGTGTTGATAAAAACATTGCAGTTTTGGTTTCAATGCTTTAACATGAGATATTAACTTAACTACTTCCAAAGTTGAGCAGAAAAAATTGAAGTGTCTAACTAATACCATAATTGTTTTCATGAATATACATGGTCAACAGCATTTGACATCTTAGTTTTATTTTAGATTAAACTTTGCAAACCATCTTCAATAAATATGGTGGTCAGGGAAATATCATTTTCTTTTCACCTAACGTGTTATGATACTTCATGTGAGCAATAGCTCAGGTTCTTTCACATGCAAAGTGTGTGGCAGCTGGCTATGACACTGGCACCTGATATTTGACATAAAGAGGGTATCGGAGTATATCTAATTTCTGGTATTTAAATTATGCGTTATCTCAGTGTTGCGCTCAATCAATTATGGGACCAGAATTGGAAGTGACATGATCATCATGATATTGACAAAGTTTCCAAAATTCTTTCTTTACCCTTTTCTTCTTTCATTTGAGAATGATGCCTCTCGTATGCTAAAGCGATTCCTACCACCCTCTGTTGTGAATATATGGCTGTGTTTCTACATTGTCATTAAAGACCAAGCTATTTTCATATTCTTCCTTTGATAGCATCTCCAACTGGAGTTTATAAGTTTTTGCTAATGGCTATTAACTATTTTAATGTCTTTCCAAAATTTAGGTCATATTATCTTTGACAGGGAGGGAGGGGGGATTTTTAGACACCACAGGGTCATCAGCATACGTGCATGGAATCTCCTTGTATATGATTTGGTGATCAAAATGACATTACAAATAATAGACGGTTTCTTTCGAGAGATAAATTTGACATATCGGTAGAGGAGTTGGAAGTCTATCTTAGATCATTGATAGGATAATTTTCTACATGTTCTATTGTTTTTTTTAGCTTTCCTCTTTCCATTGAGGATTTCTTATCCTCTTTTTTTGTATATTCTCTACTTCCTTCAATAATATTTCTTTTTCTATCGAAAAGACAAAAAAAAGGGACAGTTCCTTTATTATGGATTTTCTTCCTTCCCTACTCAAGTCACCATTTTTTATATGAAGTTTGTGCGTAAGATGTGCTGGGTGCATGAACTAATGGAAATAACGTCCTAGGCTGTTGTATGAAACAAGATTCTGAAGTAGATCATTTATTTCGCTGATCATGCAGCATTTTTATGCACCTGCTATGCTTATAACTCTGATGTTTCTTATTTATGTAAAGCAGTGCAATTGATTATTGTGCAAAATGGTGCTCAGCATAATTATAATCTTTTCAGGCTTCTAACTCCTCCTGGGACTCCCCTTTTTCCTTCTTTGGAGATGGGTACGCAAAAGACTGTGATGAGTCAACTTGGTTCTCCAACTGCACGTCCCACTGCATTAAAATCTAGAGTAAGCATTTTTACTGAAGATTTTAGGCTGGGTTAATGTATTTTCTGTAATTGGCCGGTTAAGTCTTTTGCATCTGGATTGAATCTGCAAATGAAACTACACTGTCCCTCTTGGAATTTTGGTTTTGAGCAAACTTTTTCTTCTGTGAGAAATGCAATTATTATTCCATTCCATGTGCATGATAAACTTGACTGTAAGCTGGATGGTTTGCTTAACAAGTGAGAAATAGAATGTCTCGATTAGTTTCACATATTTCATTAGCTGAAAGGGTGTCACATATGTTGATTTATTAGATCTGGATTAGGGAAATTTGTGTAGAGTCCTTCAAAACAATGATATCTGTTATTCTAACACAGCCTTAATGCTAATGTTAATTTATGTTTTTCTATGGACATTCCTGCCTTAAGTATCAAGCACATAAAGTCTGTATTTAAATGCATAGGTATTAGCTCATTATTTATCCAGTATATTCAATCTTGAAAGGCATCACTTGTTGCTGGTTTGTAGTTCATAAGTAAAAATTTGGGTTTTTATGCTTCTGAAGGTCAGAATGTTAATTTCTTGTTATTGCTTCCTTGTGGGTACAGTTGGCAAATCTTCCATCAGAGCCTGCTGGAAGGAGCACTTTAGCATCGAAACAACCGGCTTCCTCCCCTGGGTTGAGCTCTTCAATTGCTGGAATTCGGAGGCCTTCATCATCAGGGGGACCAGTATCGAGACCTGCAACTCCTACTGGACGCCCTACATTGACTACAACTTCAAAATCATCAAGATCTTCGACACCTACTTCTCGGGCAACCTTACCTTCAACTAGGAGTATTGTATCCACAACCAAGACTGCAGTCTCTGCAACCAAGACCATTTCTGCAGCAACCAGGCCCATGGCTTCTGCCACTAGGACTATGGTTGCTGCCACAAAGACCATGGTACCTGCTGCTAAACCGACGGGTTCATCAAGATCCACAACACCTTTGTCAAGGTCTACTGCAAGATCTTCAACTCCAACTACCAGACCTACCATGCCTCCATCCAAGTCCACTTCAAGGGCATCTACTCCAACCCGTCGACCATCAACACCATCAAGTGCACCCAGTATCTCTGCTCCCTCTGTTAAGACCACTCCTTTAATCTCCAAGTCAGCACCTGTGACATCAAGACAGCCAGTATCATCACGTGGCACTTCACCAACAGTCAGATCAAGACCGTGGAAGCCTTCTGACATGCCTGGTTTTTCACTTGATGCTCCACCCAATTTGAGGACAACACTGCCAGATAGGCCGCTGTCAGCAACCAGGGGCAGGCCTGGGGCACTCACTTCTCGCTCTTCATCTGTTGAGCCTGTGCCTAGTGGAAGATCTAGGCGGCAATCATGCTCTCCTTCAAGAGGACGGTCAGCTAATAGTCTTCATCCTAGTGGAAGCTCCATGCCGGCAGTTAGTCGTGGGCACTCCAAAGTGAATGATAATATCAGCCCTGTGGTAATTGGTACAAGAATGGTTGAAAGGGTGATTAATATGCGCAAATTAGCACCTCCAAAGATGGATGACAGAAATTCTCCCCATAGTAATCTGTCTGGCAAGTCAGCTTCATCTCCTGACAGCTCAGGTTTTGGAAGAACACTTTCAAAGAAATCCCTGGATATGGCTATTAGGCACATGGTATGTATATCCTGTGCATTCTCTCTGTTATTCTACCAATGGATGCTAAACTCATTATGACATGCAAATTCTATAGACTACCTGCATCTTAATCACAATTCACTCGTATCTATATATGGCATGCTATAACCATCAATGATACCCTATTTGATGCATGCTGGTTTAAGATTAAATTTTTAGTCTTGAAAAGCCAGTTATCACCTTCTGATGAAATTATATGGCTTTTTGTGTTATAATTTTATCATACTGCTTCTTCTGAACAGGATATAAGGCGAAGCATTCCAGGCAATTTACGGCCATTAATGACCAATATTCCAGCATCTTCTATGTATAGTGTGCGGTCAGGGCCTCAGCGTGGCCGAACAATTAGTGTTTCAGACTCTCCTCACGCCACAAGCAGTAATGCTAGTTCTGAAGTGAGTGTAAACAACAATGGTCTTTGTTTAGATGGTAGTGAAATGGATGATGAAATTAACAGTGAGAGAGGCGGGCAGTCTCCTGCCAGTGCAAGGGGCAGGTAACCAACCTCTTTGCTGAGATTTTATCTGGAGCTCCAGCCATGGTGGATTTGCATATGGAGCTAACAGCGCTTCTGTTGATGTAGAGTTTATTGGAAGTGATGATGTAACCTTTTGTAATTGAATGTATTTGTGATAGGTATTAGTTAGATGTGTCATATGCTGAAATTGTAATGCTCATTTTTGTGAAACAAGCTGAGATTTTTTCTCTTATATGAAATGGTGAAATATAATTTTTCCTATGACTCGTGCTACATCCACTGTCACCACTTTTTTAAAACTAAATATATGATATAATTTGAGTTAAATTGATCATGCATCTTTTAAAATAGATGGAGTCAATTTAATTCAAGTCAAGACTAAAGGTACTTGTAAAATTGATTAACAGCAGTAGTATTTCGCTTTTCTTATGTTAGTGTAAAAGCCTTGCAAAGCCCTTTTATCGTCTGGGACCTAGTTCATAATTGATGCAATGAAACTGAACAAGACAATGTCTTTTTTGGATATGAAACTATGTATAAATTGAAACTTGGTTGGAAGTTTATCAGTTTGGATATTAGGAATGGAATTGACAAAACGAGGGAGATTTAAAAATCATTGGGGAAAGAGAAATCAGACTTTCTGTGATGGATGATGTACATGTGGTTGTTGAAACGAATACAAGACACTCTGAGATTGGACTGTAGCCAGATCATTATCACACTTTCTGTCTCTATCAATAAAATAAAAATGTCATATTTTATTGAAAACTCCAACAAGAACAAGAAAATGCTGACATGCTGCAGACTGGTTGCAAATGGGTTTGGAAGGAGCAAAGTATGTACAAAATTTGCTGCAGTTTTCTGCATTGTAAATGCTGTCAATATGGACTGAATCAGAACAGATAATTTACACTGCATAAAAAACTGTATGCTTTAGTATACAAGTTTGAATGTATGTTTATCAGTAGTGCTTTTTAAATCGACACCCCTTTATAGGTTTGTCAGAAGTTTGTTTGATGGAATCATTTAAACTTAAAGAGCATGTTATATTTTGATGTACAAATCAACCAGATGAAGATAGCACTCTTGCAAGAAACTTAATTAATCAAATTATAAAGGAAATTAAAATCAACAAGATGAAGATTGTTAAATCAATAGTATATACCTTATTTCACATTAATTAGATCAAAATGTTAAAAACAGTTTGAGTGATATTGCATCAGATTCAATGAAGATATCAACAGATGTTAAAATTATAAACTTCTATAACTTTTTTGATTTTTTTTATTTTATAATAGTAGGAGTAACAAACCATTTAACATATATGTAATGTTTTAAGTTTAAGTCTAAAATACTTTAAGGGGAAAAAGCCTAAGGTAATAACGGATGACACTACATCACTAGTGGTGTCAACCAATGGTGGAATTTAGTAGGGGCTGGGGGTGGTCATGGTTCCCCAAATTTTTAAAATTATGTATTAGTATTATGTAATTATATGAAAAATTTTTGAATTTTTTTTTTCTTTACATTAGTCATTTGGCCCCAAATTTTCTTTTACTATTTGGTCCTCTCAAAATTTTGAGAGCAAGATTTGTCATTGGTGCTAGCAGTTTTTCTCATATTTAATAAAGTTTTAAGAAATGAGCAGAATGTTGAAAGTCAAAAATCAACCAACCCTCTTGAAGCAAATATTAAATGAAGATTTTTTTCCTTGTCAAACTCATTCTAATGTGAGTAACTAAAGCTGAAATTTCTAATGTTCAAGTTTCAGTTCATATCATTCTCCTTTTAGACAATGAAATCTTCACAACTAAGGAGGAAAATACAGCGTATTCAATGTTTTCTTCTGTTTGATTGAAGGATTACTTGAGATTTCTTGCATAATTTATCCGATTTATTGTCAAAGGTTCCTGTTTTCATGTAATAGGCATTGAAGAGAACATCATATCCAATAATGTTAATGCAATGGTTTCAATTAGACAATGCTACACTTACATGTGTTCACCTAGTCTTGCTCATCCACACACATCACAATTTAGACAATAAATTGAAGCCATTACTATAACTCAGCCTTTTGTAAGTTCTTGTCTTGATCATTCTGTATTATCATTTATCGTTCAACAAAGTCATATCAATTTCTAATTGAAATACCCAAATTACCAACCCATCAAGCCCAACAAGCCAACATTTACTCTCTATAACATGGAATACCTTTAAAGGCGCCACCTAAGGTGAAGCTGCTTCTTCCTTTGTGGTGCTTATTGTTGTCAACTTACACATATTTTTGTATACACTGGCCGCATCTTTAAAAATATTTTATCTTCATATCCTATTGCAAATCAATATTGCTACTACATTGACTTCAAGAAACCTACGAGATGTTCAAAGTCTCAAGTCATCTAACCTCCTTTTGAAGGTATCTTTCCTTGTCAAACTCGTTTTAACATGAGCACAAGAAAGCACCAACAACTGCACTTCCCTATTCTTAAATGTAGGAACTTAGAATATTTAGAAAGCTGAAAACTCCTTGTTCTTTCATTCATATTGACAACCTTTAAATACAAGAAAAACATAACTGAAAATAAATCAGAAATAAAATTATCCATAAATTTGTAAC
>JANHAO010010261.1:0-17785 GCA_026873985.1 Saraca asoca
ATTTCAACAAAATTAGGCCACCTAATTTTTCTTCATTCAAATTTGGCTTCTCCAAATAAAAAAATGACTTTACTTCATTTTAACACAATTAATAATAGATTGTGATAATATCAATTAAGAAATCATAAATTTGAATAATTAAACCAAAATGTAAGTACCAGATGGCATTTTCAACCATAAATAAGATTTAATGTAAGGTTTTCATACGAAATTAATCAGTTCATGCTCTTGAGATTCATATTGATATTGGCACGCCACGCCATCGGCATAATAAATATTTGCCCAACCCCGCTGGCGCTGCCACCATCTTCTTCAATACAACCAAACAACAAATCGAATGGCCAATACAGGCCCTTCCATCAACAACACTTGATTTTTTTTACTCCAATTTCGCTATCTTCCCTCCTCAACCCTCCATATTTCACTTTTATCATGGTGACAAATATTTGTATATTCTAATTATATCTCTTGTTTAATAAAAAATATTTATTATAAATTTTAATAATTTAAAAATCATAAAATATATTTTTTGATACATATAAATCTTATAAAATTAAGATATAAATAATAAAATTGATAATTAATTTTTTCTATTAAATAAACATATAAAAATATGTAATATAAGTGAAGTATATAAATATTTCTAGCAACCACCTTCCCTAGCGCATCAACTTTTGTTTCCTCCTTAAAACTCAACTTTTGTTTGGCTCTGATCTTGACTTGTATCTCTGTGCTACGCCATTCTCACAAGTCACATGCATCATTATTAACAATGTGCTATGAGCTATATAAGGGAATATATGCTTGCATTCGGGGACCATTGTTTTCATATGCAAATTACTTCCTAATTAATGTCAAAACATGGCACCAACCATTAATTATAATTAAGTTTGATACAATCTTCTTATCCAAACTTGGATTCTTTCTTAATTTAAAATTGGAACTAAATACAAAAAATTAACTCTTGATTTTTGAAAAGATAAATTGATTGTTTTTTAAAGAAAAACATTTGACAAACTTTTTTTTAGGAACCACTGTCTGAAGCATTATGTCCCTGTCCTATATAATTGGTAATAGAAACAAATTACTTTTAAGAAAAATGGTGGCAGAAAAGTAGCTTAAAGTTTCGAAGCTTGTTACTTGTTAGTCATTTCTTAAAAATGAAAATAAGCGTTAAAGAAGCTTTGGATGACATGATATTTGATATTTCTCTGTAATATGTGAGTTTCATCATAATTTTTTTTTTTTTGGTACATAAAAAGCATACATTCAACAAGATAGATTGTCAGGTTTGTCTGATAAGCATGCCAATTTATAGATAAATGGTATGATAATTATTTGGTAACTCAAATTTCTTGTGAAGTTTTGAGTTTGAATTTATTTGGTAATTATTTTGATTTTTTCCCCATAATTCTAATATGTATATTGGGAGTCTTTCAAGAATATAGATAATTGTTTCCAATATATAGGTTCAGTTTGTTGGGTTGAAAATAGTTAAAAAAATAGAAAAAAAATTCCTATTTATTCATGGTATAGTTTTGTTTTAAAGTGTCATAAATAGATAATATTAAATTTATACTGTTAACACTTTATTTATTATGTTAATTTTTCATTAATCATATACTCTTTTATAAGCCTTAATTTAACATTAATTTCACATAATTATTTTTAATATTTTCTTTCACTTAAACCTAAAATTCTAAAGTAATTTATTCTTGATTTCCTTAAAAAAAATTTTGATTTTGAATTTAAAAAAAAAATAAAATTGGAGAACAATAAGATGCAATTAAGATTAAATTAAAGTCAACTAAAAGTACATAACTAACTTATAACAAAATTTATTAGATTTAAATGAAAAATTAGTATATGAATAAAATATTAATTATGTGAATAATAAATTATTTTTTATAAAATTTTAAATTATAAATAAATTAATTAAAATAAAAAATATATCATACGTATGCATAAATAAAATGTATTTAAAAAAATATAATTTTTGAATTACAAAATAAAAGTAAAATTTTCTGCCTAAAAAGAAAAAATAAAATATGAAATGAAAGGAGATTGTACGCTTATCCTGTGACAATGAAACACGGTACGGAACAGAACAGCCAAACATCTGAAGCTTCCGAGCCAGCTTTTGAAACTCCAACTAGTAACATTGAGACACGTACAGGGACCAGCCTGCTACCTGACTATGCTCTCTGTGATTAGCCTGCTTGCCGCTTCAGCTTAAACTGTTTATATTAAACCAATCTCATTATATCTATTGTACTTGCCTTCGTTATATTTTGTACTTAGTTTTCTTTTTTAAAATCGTAATTCTGCCTCTCTATTTTTTTTTTAATTTTGTGTGCGAAAAATTCGTATTTCATTTTTGTTCTACCCCTTTTTTTTTTCCATGAATTTGTCCTTTGATTTTTGTTTCCAATAATTTGATATTAGATCAGGGAAATACGGATAGGAAAAACATTAAGCCCAATGGTTAAATTAAAATTTTATTCATTTTATAATAATTTTTCTAAAATAATATCCGAATTTAAATAAAAATATAAATCATTTAAATTCATCTAAAATTTTATTATAATTCATTTGATTTGATTTAAACACATATTATATATAAAAAGTATTTTACCTTCATTTTAACATTTTATTTATTATGATATTATTAAAATATATTTTAAATTAAATTTTATGTATTTTTCATACTATTTTAAACAAAAAATTATTTCAAAATAATTTAAAAATAGTATTTTAAACACAATTTTTAAATAATATAATTCATTTATAAATAAATAAAAATAAAAATAAAATGAATCAAAAGGAAAATCAAATTCGAGGATGATGTGATGATGATGTAACAATAATGCTGGAATAACATATATAATACCAACCACATAATTTTAGAGATCATTTTAAGTATAGACTATAGAACTAATCCTCAATGAGCATAGGAAGACGAAACAAAACACAAATAATCCTCAATGATGATAATGCTATTCAATACAATCCAACATTAGTTAAGAACGAAAATAAGTGTATTAAAAATTAGGATTGAACATGGGTGCCTATGTTTATTTATTAGAGAACAGCATAAGATAATGAATGAGAAGTTGAGAATAAATGATTGGGCATGTGATTGGGTATCACACCAAAATGTTTCTGCAGTTTGGGGGAAACACCCGGCTGTTACGTAAACTTATATTATCCACCACCACACAACCCCCCCCCCCAAAAAAAAAAAAAAACAAAGGTTAAAAAGAAGAGAGGCCACTTCAGCATAGCCATATTCAAATTTGTCTCTCCAATAAATTACAAATAATTATAATAATAAATAATCAAAGATTTTCTTTTTTTTAGCAATCATCAATTATAATTTTTTTTCAAAAACTATCCCATCCCTTCATCACATCATTAATCATGTAATTAAAATTCAAAACAAAAAAAATAGTGATATACATATGTTGCATATTTTACATTAAGCTCACGTAATCTCATTTTAATGTTAATCATAAGAGTTTATAATTAATTATTTTAAAAGTTTGACATCTTTAATAATATAATAATGTTTGCTATTGTTTTTTAAACATCTCTCTTTCAATATATTAAATATTAAATTTGAATCAATAGATTATAAGTATGTATTAAACAATTTGTTACTTCTTTTGTTAAAAAAAAAAAAGACCTCGGATTGTAAATGCAAATATAAAGAGTGAAAGATGCATTCCACTCTATTGAATTTGAAAGATATTAGTTTTATATTAAAATTTTGAGTAGTGCATAATATATTGTTAATATTTAGGGTACTTATATTGTGGATATATGGACAATTTGGTACCATTAGATTTGAGTATAAATAATTGAACGGTGATAAATTTGTCAGGGGAATGGATTTAACAAGCTTTTGAACTTTCATCATTCATTTAATTCAAACATACATATCAATCTTATCAATTTTGAAAAAGTTGTTTTATTAATGGAGTAAGACTTCAATTTTGAAAATTAGAATTAATAATAATATTTTAAAATAAAAATAGGTAAATATAAATATTTTAAATATTATTAAAAATAAATATTTAAATAATATAAAGTTTTTATTGGATAATCAAAGTTAATTTACAATGATTTTTGAGTAATCAATATTAATCTAAAATAATTGGATACTTATAATAATTAATTAATATTTTATTTTTAAAAAAAATCTGAATGAAAGCTTTAACTTATTAACAAAAATCAAAGATTATAATTCTACTAACTAAAATCATGTATTCAAATGTTGTGTAAACCTTAATCGGAACAAATCAATTAGAACTTTGAATTTTTGCCTTAAAATTTTTCTTCCTTTTGTGACAATCCTAATTTTTCTTTTCTTTCATAATTTCATTGGCCTCTTGTTGGGGTAAATAGAATAAATGAAAAGATGGTTAGCTAAATTGATGAAACCAATTATTCTTGCGGTACACAGGAGGGGGAGGACCTTATCACAAATATTATATTACAATGAATCAAATAGGACAGCTAATTCGTTTCTCGATCCCAAAACATTTTCGTACACGACACTCACCTTCGTGTGCTCCGAAAATGTAACAAGCAACACATAGATTAATACATGAAAATGTTGCCCTAACTTATATTTCTTAACTGAATCTCTAACTGGTTAAAAATATTCTAAAGCCCTATTTTCAATAATAAATAATTTCTTTAAGGGTAGTCTTTCTTAAAAATACATTCATAAAACATAATACAATCCTTTAATTCTGGTGTTTGATTTGTTCCAATGTCTTCTTTGTTTATTTTCAAGATTTTCACAATTTATCATGAACATTAGCTTATACATGCTAAAAATATTTTAATTTTTCAATACCAACAACCTAATATTTAGAAAAGTATTTTTATCATTTATGTTTCTGAAAAGACAACCTCACAACTAATGTAGTATTATGATCCAATATCTGTTTGTCATACATATGTTGTATACATAATGTAAGGTTTTTGCTCCGGTTCATTTTTTTGCAAAAGATACATAATGTTTTATATAATTTTTTAAACTTCTTTTAAAAAGTGTTATTTTTTATAAGAAAGAGTTTTTTTAAATGTTATTGTGTTGTGAATTGAATTAATGAATTATGATTCTTTTGCACTCATTGCATATAAAAGTTACAAAAATTTGGAATTTAAGAAAATAATGAGTATGAAAATTTGAATGTAACAATTAAATATAAATCAGAATTCTCTCACAGAGGTGTGAGATGTATTAACAGAGTTGATACAACAAAACAATCTTTTCTCATTTTGAAGAGGCATGACCCGTTTGTAATGAAAGAAGTGTTGGAGGAAAACATGGGAAACGAACTCAAGTTGAGCACAAATATCCTAATTAAGCCAAACTTATTAATGCTAAAAGGTTGAAGGAAAAAAACGAATAAGGTTAAATTTAATCCAAAATCTATTTAAATAATCAGACGGCAGCTGAAATGACAGAGAAGAAACGCCCAAAATACGTGGAGTTTAAACAACTTTCATCGCAAAAACACACAAATCTCGTTGGTCGTATATTTAGCGGAAGCATCTAATTTCTCAAAAACAAAAAATCTTCTTTTTTTTTTCGTTTTACAAATTTACGATCATAACTCAAAACACGCGCCTATTTAATCTCTGTTTATGCCTTTTTTTTTTTTATTTAATTTTATTGTAAAGCCAACTAACACGCGTTCTCTAGTTCTATCTTTCTCTGTTGTCGACACTCAGACTCTGTTGTTGTATTGTCTGATTTTCTCTTCAAACCAGAGGGCTACCGGCGGGCCAAATCTCGCCGGATATTCGCTCCTAACACGTCGGAATCTCCATTTTTTTTTTCGTTTTCAGCTTTCATTTCTCATTCGTTTTTCTTATTTCATATTTTTCCTTTGCAAGTCAGATAATTTCCTCTGTTCGTAGAATTAGAAAGGAACAAATAAGGAATAATATTCTCCGTCCATGCATACATTCTTCTCTCTCCTTTCTCCTTTCCTTGTGCGGTGAGTAATACCCGGGAAGGTAATGCTGAGAGAAAAGAATAGAGATTGTTGCAGCGAAGAAGCAAATATGCTGAGATCTCCTATTTATTAATGCCTTATGCCGACTAGATTTTGTTTTTCTCCTTCTTCTCAAGATTCCAGACGTGCAGTTAGCTCAATTTTGTGGAAAAACAGAGGAAGAACGAGTTTTGGTGCTTGTGTAGGAGCAAAACGGTGTTTTTGTCTTAAAAGGTGCGAATTTGTTGCTTAGAAAAAATTACACTTTGCGTATTTTTTGTTAATTGGCCTTCTCGGGTGAAATTTTTTAAACTTTTTCTCTTGATGTCACTGATTGTGAGTTATTTAGAAGTTGTAAATTACTGTCTTCCCCCTCCCTCTACCAAAATTTGGGTTTCTGCACTTGATCTGCCGTTAATCAAGGATTTCCTGCAAAATCCATTCCCATCTACTAGGTTTCTGACAAATCCTGGGTAGAAAAATGTTAGCTTCAGCTAGATGCCGTTTCCTTTGTTGCAACAAAGGAAAGCTAGAAGTAAAAGAGGAGGTTGTTTTTAACTACAGTTGAATAGGAATTTCATACTTACACTGATAAGTTTGTTTGATCTTCCAACATTTATTGGCAACCAAATGGGCTAACCTTGTTAGGTTGTTGTTAGGTAAGAAATGAGCTTTCTTCTTTTACCAGTACTATCCTCTTTCCTTCGCCCTTCTGGTGGTTTTTAGTTGAAGATATAACTATTTCTTTTGGCTTAATTTTATATGGTTAGAATCTAGGAAGCGGCTCTAGCAGGTTTATAGATCTTCTTTTTGCCAATTTGCAGTTTTGCTATGAGGCAGTTACTTGAAAGTTGTCTGTCTGTCCTTTCTTAAGCAAATATCATTAATTTCCAACTGATGACTTGGAATAGAGTGTAATAAAGCAGCAATTGAGGAGTTTCAGTAATTGTTCTCTTTCCAGAGTGTCTGTACTCTGAATTGCAGGATGCCTTTCGAAATAATGGATCGAAGGGGCGTATCTGCTTCATCCCACTTTTTTGATGACACTTCCTTTCGTTCTGAGGTATTTATTTCCGCATCTGTCAGATTCTCTCATTTTAGTTTCTTCATATTTACCATTTGATGCCAAGAAGCTAATGCTTATCAATTGTTCCATAGAAGATCTTACAGTTTAAGGCTCAGGTTTCTGTTTCAACAGCTAGTGGCTTGGGTCTTCTTTTCCAAGATGTTAATTAACTTCAATATGTCCTCAATGATATTCCCTTTCTGACCCGCTGATTTTCTGAACCTGTCTTGTATTTTTGATTGTGTAGAGGAATGCTGGATTGCAGAAGCCAGTGCCCAGTCATGGCGATCACCAACAAGGTGAGGACCAAAAAAAAAAAAATCATATAAATACTACTAATTTGATTTAGCTTCAATTTTATTGTTGGGGCTCTATACTTATTGACTGACAGATAGGATACTAATGATTGGGTGCACTGCTTCCAATACTCACTCTAGAAACTGACAACTTGTGAATTTGTTGGATAATTTTTCCCTCTATTTTATGTATACTGCATCTGACAAGTGTTGGGTCTCAGCTGTAAAATGTGACAGTACAATTCCCTTTTTGGACTTATCTTTCAATGGGTTTCTCAGTTTCTGATTTGAACTTTCTATTAATGTTTTATTGATGTAGCTAGTATGCTTAATATGACTGATTGTCTTAAATTCTAAAACTTACACATTTGCTTGAGTTTGTGATGATGATATGTTCTGTAATAAGTGTTATATGTGCAGAATTTGTAACTCATGGATTAAGTACATGTGCAATATTCTATGTTTCAGGAAAGAATGGAATGGCAGCATCACATGGTGGCATTTTGAATGAGTCGTTGCCCTTAGACATAAGTTCGAGGACAGACTTGCCTATTTCACAGACAAGCATGCCTGGAGAAATTACAGAAAAGCTACATGGAGAAGAAGGCATTATCAATGCACTGAAGGCTTCTAAAGGATCATTGAATGATCATCCTAGATCATGGTCCAATGTGTGTATACCATCATCTACATCATATGGTTTAATTGGAAACAAGATTGTCACTGACGCTGCCTCTTGTGAAAGTAGTCTATTCTCAAGCTCATTATCAGATATATTTAGCCAAAAGTGTAAGATATTGTTTCATGCATGCTAAGATTACTAGCATGCATTTATATCAGGATAAAGAAGGGCGCCCCCAACCTCACCCTCAGACAACACTTGCACACAGGCATTTTCATAGAAGATGTCTTTTTCTGCTTTCTTTTTCTGATCTTACTACAAGTCAAATTGATATCCTCTTCTATGCTTCATTTGTTGATTTGTTGATATGCATATCTTGGTGCAGTGAGGTTAATGGGGCCTGATATACGCTCTCATCAGCCCAATCCGGTTAGTTCCCTTCCCGAGGAAGAACCATATAAATCAGTTAAAGAAATTGAGGCTGAGACTATTGGAAATCTCCTTCCTGATGAAGATGATCTGTTTTCTGGTGTCATTGATGAGGGAGGATACAATGCCCATGCCAGAACAATTGATGATTTGGAAGATTTTGATCTGTTCAGCAGTGGTGGAGGCATGGAGCTGGAAGGAGATGAACATCTGAATTCAGGACAAAGAATTGTTGGTCTGGATGGAGATTCTGGTTACTTTGGAGGCTCTAAAGGAAAACTCTCTTTTGGTGAACAACCTTCTAGGACACTTTTTGTCAGAAACATCAATAGTAATGTTGAAGATTCTGAACTAAAGGCTCTCTTTGAGGTGCTCCTTAATTCTTCTTTTTGGTAGATGTTATCTTAATTTCTCAGCTAGCATTTCAGGCTATTAATCATAGAACTTAAACTGACTATTATGTATGTACTGGCAGCAATATGGAGATATCCGAACCATTTATACAGCCTGCAAGCATCGTGGGTTTGTTATGATTTCTTATCATGACCTAAGGGCAGCACAAAATGCAATGAAAGCACTTCAAAATAGGTCGTTGAGGTCGAGAAAACTTGACATACATTATTCTATTCCAAAGGTATGATTTTTAAGCACTTTTACTACTTCCGTTATTTCTGTTCATTGTTATCGTGGGATGAAGTTGGCAATATCATTGTTCCTTTTTACATTTTTTAGTATTTCTGCTATGTGCTTACTGCTCTGCTTATTGGGTATGCATATTTGCTGATGTATTAGGGCAATGCTCCAGAGAAGGATATTAGCTATGGTACACTAGTGCTATCTGGTCTTGATTCTTCTGTCTCAAATGATGAGCTCAAGCAGATTTTTGGTTTTTATGGAGAAATTAAAGAAGTAAGTCATTCATTGTTGTTTTCACCCTATTTGTTGCTTGCTTG
This sequence comes from Saraca asoca, assembly GCA_026873985.1. Lineage (NCBI taxonomy): Eukaryota > Viridiplantae > Streptophyta > Magnoliopsida > Fabales > Fabaceae > Saraca > Saraca asoca. The sequence continues at coordinate 9,381 of JANHAO010010261.1, forward strand.
CTCTTATTTTTTTTAAAATGTTACAAGTGTCATTGTTTTTACTTGCAGATCTATGATTCTCCAGAAATGAATAATCACCTGATTATAGAGTTTTATGATGTGCGAGCTGCAGAAGCTGCTTTTCATGCGTTGAACAGGACTGACATTACCGGGAAGCAGATCAAGCTTGAACCAGGCTATCCTAGGGGTGCAACATGGTGGGTGTTCCATTTTATTCCTTTATTTATTTATTTATTGTAGATATTAGTAACCCAGGTAACTATTTTCCATTCTCTAAGTATGCTGTTCTTGATTGACATGTTGCAGACTTTAGGTTTTATTGTGGAAATGCATAACTCTTTCTTGCGACCTTTTGTTGGCCTTTTTTAGTAGTTACCAACAGGCAACATTGTTATAGACTACCTTGATCTGCTCTTAGTAAATGATAATAATTGTTCCTCCTTTATTTTAAGAAAAATCTTATGTGAATAATTATGGAAACCATGCTTTGCAGTCTGATGCGACAGTCTCACAAAGGGCAAGATGAAGTTGATCTTGATCAAAGTCTTTGTGACAATTTATCACTGAGACAGAAGGGTATGTATATCTGTCTCAAGCTTCTGTTTTTTCTTCTTAGAAGCAAATGCTCTTCTTTCCCTCACTAGACATCATTTACAGCAACAATGTCTTCTGGAGTAATTGCATCTGGTTGCTTGGATAATGGATCTAATCCGGGATTTCAATCTGCAATAGGGCAACCCATCAATGCATTTCTTGATAATTCATTCTCACATTTGAACTCTAGCATTCATAACAGAGGAAGAGGAACTTGTGTTGGAAAAGCATCTGGTGTTTGCGAGTCCAGTAACTTTGTTGATGCGTTAAACTTTGCATCTATTCCAAGATTCCAAGCTTGTTCCTTGCCCAAGTATCATGATAGTTTAGCTGATAGCAGTCCTTACAACCTTTCAAGTACCGTCAGCAATGGAGCTGGCAGTATTGGTACAGGAGTGACAGAAGTTTCTGACAGCAGGCATGTTCAGGGAATGAGTTCAGCTGGGAACCTGGTGGAACTTAATGGAGGCAAGTACAATTTGATGTTTTTGTGTTCAGGCAGTTTATGTATAGCCTTTTGTATCTGCATCAATTTGGAACTAGTTCCTTATTTTTTTTTTAAAAAAAATATGGGACAGAATTATTGCAATGTATGAATTGTTTTTCAATAGTGGGCTTGACTGTCAGTGATGTTCAATTTTCTAAATCTATTTTTAGCAATACCCAAAACTAGTCACTGTTGAAGTTGACCAATTGAATGTAGGTTTATAGTCAACCTTTCAATTAACTTTTGGGGTGGTAGAAGCTGGGAAATTATAGGCTCGAGACACACTTGTAAGTTTTCATTTTTCGGTCTGCAGGAAATGGGAGCTTCCCAGGTCATGGACTTTATCACATGTGGAACAGTTCCAATTTGCATCAGCAACCTCAGCCAAGTCACATGCTTTGGCAGAAAACACCATCCTTTGTTAATGGTGCTTGTGCTCCTGGCCTTCCACATATGCCCAGCTTTCCTGGAACACCTCCTCATATTCTCAGAGCATCTCATATGGACCACCATGTTGGATCAGCACCAGTTGTTACAGCCTCCCCCTGGGACAGGCAACATTCCTTTTCAGGCGGGTCTCCGGATTCTTCTGGTTTTCACTTGGGTTCTCTGGGGAGTGCAGGTTTTCATGGTAACTGGCAATTGCATCCTCCTGAATTTTCTCCCCACAACATGTTTTCTCATGTTGGCAGTAATGGCCCGGAATTGACATCCAATGCTGGACATAGCTCTCCTAAGCAGATCACACATATTTTCCCTGGGAGACATCCCATGACTTCAATGTCTAAATTTGACTCAACTAATGAACGAATGAGAAACCTCTATCACCGTAGAAGTGAAGCGAATACTAACAATGCTGATAAAAAACAATATGAACTTGACCTGGGCCGCATATTGCGTGGGGAAGACAACCGGACAACACTTATGATAAAAAATATTCCCAACAAGTATGTCTATGACTTCCTGACATCTTTCCCTTTTGTTGCTTACATGGTTATCTTTTAATCAAATTTCCAGCAGAATATTGCCTGATAAAACTTTCGGTTACTGGTAAAGCGTTCAAAATTTTTGGCACCAGTATTCTGATTTCTCCTTTTCCTCTAGCTTATAAGATGTTCTCTTTGCAGGTATACTTCAAAGATGCTTCTTGCTGCCATAGATGAGCAATGTCGGGGAACATATGATTTTCTGTATTTGCCGATTGACTTCAAGGTAAGTAAATATTTGTGGAAAACCAATGCTTTTCTTTAGAGAAGAAATCCTAATTGTGATTCCAATTCAATTATACAAACTTATTGCAGAACAAATGTAATGTTGGCTATGCATTCATCAATATGATTGATCCTGGTCAGATTATTCCATTCCACCAGGTAATTCTGGGTGCTCTCACATAATAGTAATTTTAGTTATTTATCTTCCCAATATGATTTCTGTGTTAGTCTGCTTTCCCTTGTTTAGACATGAGTTGGTAAAGCTAATAAACAAGATACCTAATGCAGGCTTTTAATGGGAAAAAGTGGGAGAAGTTTAACAGTGAAAAGGTGGCCTCACTTGCATATGCCCGAATTCAGGGCAAAGCGGCTCTTGTTGCTCATTTCCAGAATTCAAGCTTGATGAATGAAGATAAGCGTTGCCGCCCTATTCTATTCCATACAGATGGTCCAAATGCTGGTGATCCAGTATGACATGAAACAATTGTTTTAGTTATTTTTCACTTATGAATGGCAGTTTATGATAGAACTTCCATATTATTTATCTCCTCAAATGATTTGCATTGATTATATGCTTCTTAGTTCTTAGTGGTTTTACTGTTATTTACTTGAATATGTTAAACTGATTGAAGTAAAATGAATATCGCATTACAAACTTTCTCATTTATCTGTTATCTTTCACCTTGAGACTCGCTGCTGTTGCCTTGCTAATTATGCCTTCTAGAAATGGTGTCTTGTAGAGATTATTTTGGCATGTGCATAAAAAAATAAGCATAATGGTTCTGACTTGAGCTGGCTTGACAGCACTAAGATGCATTTTATTTTGGTGGTTTAAACCTTCTCTATCATCATGTGCAGTCAAAATACTAGTCTTTCAATTTGAAGGCTGTTCCCACAACTATACTTGAATAGTGAAATTTGTGAAAAACAAATGGGTTAACTTTGTCAATTGACTCAATATGAATTTCAACCAACAAAATATTTCTGGTTTCTGGTTCTTATGGTGGCATTCTACCCTGCTTCTTGTGGTCTCTGCAGGAGCCCTTCCCCATGGGTACTAATATTAGAATGAGACCTGGAAAATCTCGCGCTTGCGGCTTTGAGGAGAATCGCAGCCATGGAAGTCCTTCAACTGTGGCAAGTGGAGAGGAGTCTCAGTCTAATGGAATAGATTCTTCATTGGGCTCTTCAAGAAACTCTGACTGACTTAACCTGTGGCACTCACTCTTAAATCCTGGGCACCATTGAGTTCATATCTACTCCAATTCTGTATATTGGTCTTTTCTTTTTACTGGAGAGACCAGGTGAAGACAGGGGCTTCCTCAGTTTTGTCTATAGAGAAGCACTTAGGTTTGCAGAGGCGGAGATACATAACTGGAATAAAGCAAAGCGACTGATCTTACTAGTTTTCTCAATCTTCTTAAAATTTCTACACTTTTGCATGACCCCTACCTACGACCGACCATCTTACATGTTTAGGCAATGGCTTAAGTGAAGCTTAAAATTTTGGCTAGCCATCTCAATTTGCATGAGTTCCTTTAAGATAGCTCGCATCTTTTGTGGGTTCAGAGGGACTTTTTGATGATTTTGTTTTCCTTTTGATTTGATGTTCATATGTAATTTTGCTTTGTTCGTACCATCTGCTGCTGGTTTTCTTATCCTTGTCGGATCTTTTTGTTTATAGTGTTGAGGGAAGAGACTTAATGGCTATGTTTACATTGTTGCTATTTATCTCTTACAAGGTCTGAATTCCTGATTTTATGGCTAATGTTTTGCCGTTAATTCAGGTTCCATTACTTGTGCTGCACAAGCTTTGCCTTAGGTTGTCTTAGCGCTTATTTGGTTGTCAAAAAGTTGTCCAACTGTGGGTTTTCAAAAGTAAAACAGTTGACGTAGTTGTTAGTAAGAGATGTTTTAATATGGATGTGTATAAGCCGCTTCTTTATAATAAGCTAGGAAAGTCAATAACTTTGGCATAATTGAGTGGGCAAAAAATTGCAAAACTGCCTGTGTTGACTCAATTGATAAGATCTGTAAGTGTCTTTGATCATTTATGGTCATGTATGTTTTAAAATTGGATTTTGCTCCTATAAATTTGAGGAGGGTTGATGATTTGTATGTAGCAGTGTAATCTCTTAAAAAAAAATATGAAAAGTATGACTTAATTTCAGATCGAAGTAATTTATTTTATTCTTAAATTTTTAGTTACAAAAGGAAAAAAAGTTGTAAAGTTATTAATATTTTTTTAAAATGGATAATATATGAATATTATCGTAAACTTAAAAAAAATATGGATCACTGTAATCCATGGAAACTGACGAGGTGACGTAGTTCTACAATGCCTTATTCCTAAACTTAAAGCGAAGCCACCATGATTCAAACATTAAATAAGACATCTAAGACGAGAAACTACCTAACAATAAAATTTATTCACTGAAAATACTTCAGAGAGGTGGAACAGAGCCTCCTAATGGGATTGAGGGAATTTTTCCCCTGATGTAAAAGGCACCATTTTAATTGGTGAGTAGAGTACCTCTGCTATACCGTTCGAAGGCTTCAAGCTTCTTTTAGTTGAGATGAAACGTTTGTTATATTATCCAACCTAGTCTTAAGATTTATGCTCGGGACATGGGAGTTTCATCAATTATATCTACTTTGATTATTCTAACTTTGCGGGCTGAGAGTTAAAACTTTTCGGAGGTCGTTCACTTAACTGAACTTAGCTCAATCAAAGTCTTCACCGAACCTATCGTTTCATCTGTTCTAGGCCAAACTTCCTGCAGTACGTGCCTTATGATTATTGGTAGGTCAGCCTTGTTCTTTTCCAAGGCAATAAATGAAAACAGTTGGAGAGATTCATCTGGACCCTTTGGTGAAACCAAGCTTGGCCCTATTTAAGGCAGAAGAAATTTCTTTTGTTCCTTCACTGAGCAAACCATGCATGTTCCAGGCAAGCCTCCCTTATTTCTAGTGTTTTGTCTTCCCGTCGTGGTGTACATGGCCTGCTGCATAAGGATTTTTGAAGATACGACTTCTCCAGTAACATGGAGAGATCTCGTACAGATCTCGGATTACGTCCTCTCAGCTTTACCATGAGGTTTTTCCCCCTCGGATCATGCTCTTGGCACTTCTTGAGTTGCTTCCTTCGCGAATCAGAACAGGAGCTGGACACTGGAGAAATAAGGAGCAGCCATGCTCTTCCCTCTTCGTTGGCGGAAGTCAGGTTGAGAAAGAGCTTGTTGCCGAGGAAGGCATTGGAAGAAAAAATTTGAGGACTTAGGCAAGCTCGCGAACTCTAGTCGGCAACGGCTTTGCCTATTAGTGGTCGTCCCTTTGATTGGTGGGAGCTTTCCTCTTGTGCGGCAATCTTTCTTCCAGAAGAAAATAGCTATAGCCTTCCTCTTGTATTTCGACTTTTTCTGACTTGTATTTTGAGCTTTCTGATGTAATTTTACCTCGCTGAGGCTTTTTAATGAATAAAATCGTCTTCGCGATCACTGTGTGTTGTTCTTTAGCTTTATGTTTCCGTAATAATGTAAACTTTTGTAGCCCGCAATGAAATGTCCAAATTGCCAATCGACCAAAATCTCTTAAAAGCAATAAACAAGAACAAAGCATCTTGTAGATGAATATTGTATAAGCAAATTGCATGAGAACTATACATAATTAGAAAGTCACACGAGAGCTACGAACATTAGGTCGTATGAGAGCTGCGAACATTAGGTCGCATGAGAGCTGCAAATATTAGGTGGCATGAGAGTTGTGAACTACAACGATCTTTTGCCTTAGGAAAATAATCAAATTGTCAATTCTTTACACTTCAGCGAGCACATAGTTACGCTAGCATTGAGTTTTTAAGAGTGCCTCCGCACTTCAGCAAGTACACAGCTACGCTGGCAAATGTTTCGAGATGAGCCCCGACGCCTCAATGAGCACGCAGCTATGCTGGCAAATGTTTTGGGATGAGCTTCGGCACCTTAACGAGCACACAGCTACACTGGCAAATGTTCCAGGATGAGCCCCGGTACCTCAGTGAACATGCAGCTACACTGGCAAATGTTTTGGGGTGAGCCCCAGCACCTTAACGAGCATGCAGCTATGTTGGCAAATGTTCTGGCATGAGCCCTGGAGCCTCAACAAGCACACAGCTATGCTGGCAAATGTTCCAGGATGAGCCCCAATGCCTTGGTGAGCACACAGCTACGCTGGCAAATGTTCCGAGATGAGCCTCGGTGCTTTAGCAAGCACGCAACTATGCTGGCAAATTTGTCAATTCATTTTCGGACTAAGCTTTGGGGGACCTTAGCTTAGGAAGCTAGCAAATTCATCAATTCATCTCCGAAATGAGCTCCAGGGGGCCTCAGCTTAGGAAGCTGGCAAATTCATCAATTTGTCTCTGAAATGAGCTCAAGGGGCATCAGTTTAGGAAGATGGCAAATTCGTCAATTCATCTTCAGAATGAGCTCCGAGGGGCCTCAGCTTAGGAAGCTGGCAAGTTTGTCAATTTGTCTCCAGAATGAGCTCCAGGGGACCTTAGCTTAGGAAGTTGGCAAATTCGTCAATTTGTCTCCGGAATGAGCTCCGGGGGGCCTTAGCTTAGGAAGCTGGCAAGTTCTTCAATTCATCTCTGAAATGAGCTTTGAGGGGCCTTAACCGTATCAAAGGCCATGGTTGGCACAAAGTTACTCGAGGGATTTGAAAGAGTTGACCGCATGTAATTTACGAAAATTACGAACACTCGATAGCAGAGGGGAGAATAGAGAGATGAAGGTAATAATACCAATCCAATCATCAGACTACTTCCAACAGGAACAAGAGAGAGTGTCTACATTTACTCTTAATTTTTAATACATATTGTCAATGAATAATTCAGACTGAGCCCCCCGACTCTTGGCCGGCATCTTGCTGGGAGAGCCGGGATTGTTGCCCCACAGGCTGCACTATGTACTCCCTTAGGTGGCCCTTTCTGATAAGGTCTTCAATCATGTCCCTGAGCTCTTGGCAATTCGAGGTCCCATGCTCGACCTCGTTATGATAGGCACAGAACTTCTGCTTGTTTCTTTACCTATAGGGGATCTATATGGGGGTAGGCCCCCCAAAGTCTTCTCTGTCCTATTCTGTCAGGAAGATCCTATCTTGAGAATTCGATAGGATGCTGTATTGCTCTTGGTGGTTCGAGTACTGAGGTCGCTCATCTCTGGGCTTCTAGACTTCTTCGTAGTTCGTCTAGTAAAGTGATCACCCTGATCCATATTACTCCTCTTCTTGTTGTGGGAGGAGCCACCTTTCTCATCCTTCTTGTCAAACCTTTCCAAACCAAAAGTCTCTTCCCATTTGATTTGCTTAGCAGCTCGCTCATAAAACTCAGTAAGGTCCCTGATCGGAGACTTGTACAAGTTTTTGTATAGCTTTCCATCTTTGTGGAGTCCCGCAGAGATTGTGGCCAGCATGGTTTCTTCAGATGGATTCTCCACCGAATTGCCTTCAAACCTGAACCTGGCAATATAGTCCTTCAGCGACTCATGCTTGCGTTGAAAGATCATGGTGAAATGATAGGGGGGACAAGCTGCCTCTTCAGCACTTGGTACTGGCCGATGAACTTCTATTAACAATCTTCCTAACTACAGATCAAGCGAGCTGGGAGGCTTCTGAACCAAGCTTAAGGTACACTTTCCATGTGGCCAGGAACACTTGGCATTTAACCAGGGGATCAACTGTTTGCAAGTCCATCTAAACATTGAACGTATTTAGATGGTCTTACGGATTAGAGTCCCCATTATACAACGGAATCATGGGGACCTTGAGCTTAGGAGGAAGGGTCCAAGTTTTGATTTCCTCATAGAAGGGCTACCTTTCTTCGTAGCGAACTGATGTTTAATTTATTTCCTCCGTAAGCGTATGGCGTAGCTGTAGTAGAGACCGACGAATACGGGTCAAATCCCACAGAGATCTTTGTTCAACTACCAAAAGTTTGCAATTTGGAATTGCCTAAATCAAATAGAGATTACAAAGAGAGAGAAAGATCAAGTATAAAAGCAACAAGTAAATCAAAGAATAATAATAAAAGCCTAGGATTGAGGTTTCACCTCAACTATGATCTTTAACAATTATTT